>CANTUR010000041.1:10827500-10922649 GCA_947683625.1 Mallotus nudiflorus
TATTAATTATATTTTGTATTATTGAGTTAATTGTGTAATTTTGTGAAAAATTATAGTTAAATAATATGTTTTAGATGATTTTAGAATTATTTAGGGTATTAAAATGATTGTTATAAATTATTTACTATTTTTAACTAATTAATACTAATTTTTGAAAATTATATTCAAATAATATATTATTTACTATTTTGATGATTAAATGGATTTTTAATTACTTTTAATACATATTTAAGCTATTTAAATATATAAAAGTGAATTTTTACTTTTTTATATGGAATTATTGAAAATTTGGATTTTTATTAATATTATATTATTATTCGAGATTTTTATTTAATTATTGTGAAAATAATTGTATTTAGTGTTTTAATGTTTAAATATATTATATTTTGATATTTTGAGGATATTTATGGGATTTAATAATTTTTAATATATTTATTATTTTAATTGTATTTTTGGTGAATTTGTGAACCTCGGTTGGAAATTGTGTAGTTCGGGATCCCAACCCGAGGTATTATGCAATCTATGTTAGAAGTGCATTTTTTTTGCAGGATTAGCTTTACTTTTTAGTAAATAGATGTCCATTTTACAGAGGAGGTTCTGCCAAATTTTTGGTAGAATTCTTGTAAAACGTGATGTCGGGTAGATTCTGAATTTTCATATTTGTCTGAGTTTTGTATTCCTAGATCGAGTCCCTTTTAGAAGTTTAAGTTAGAAATTTATTCTGATTTATTCTTAATCATTTTCTAGTTGCACAAAGACCGAGGCCTATTGGACTAGGCCCGTTGAGCCAGTCTCAAGGAGCGCAGAATTGTGAGTTATTATTTTATATATACATTGCATATAGGATGCATGATATTGAGTATTCATGTTTTTAATATGTATTTATACATGAATTGTTTTATTATATGTTAGGTATATTTTTAGTATATTTTGGTATATTTCGATATATATGCATGTTATATTTTCAATAAACACTTAGAAGATTTTTGGTATATTCATGGTTTATATTCAGTATATTTATGGCTGATTTTGGATTTATGTAACATATATATACTTGAAATATTCTTAGTATATTTTTGATATATTTATGGTATATATATATGGTTTATTTCATTGTTATGAATGTTAATATGTTTAATTATGAATTATTTATTTCCCATATGTATATTCAATTTTATTTGAAGAATATCAATAGAACGTGTTACTTAGTGGGTGACACTAGGACTGTGTACGTATTGGTGTGATAGATTTTAGGGTTGAGTTATAAATCACTTGAGGTGACTTTTATTTGATTGATTGACTTTGTGATTGATGTGATTAAGTAGTGTGGTTGCTGGAGCTTGGTTGACCTAGTGTCTCGGGGCACATTGACAGTGGACTACTGGAGTTCAGTTGACTTAGTATCTCGGAGCTAGTCTACTATCTAAAATGGAATAAGAGAATTAATTTAGAATTAAGTGAGCCTGTATGGCTAAAGAAATATTTTTGGTTGAGGTTCCGTACAATTAGGGTTCTATTTGATCTTTCATCCTAATAAATGTTTTTCAGCATTTATTATATATAAAAATTATTTCAGCATCTGTGTGAAATACCTATATATATTTATTATATATACTGACGCTTGATTGCATATGACATTAGAAAGTGCATGTATATATAATATAATAATTCACTCAGTGAGGTCTGATTCCCCTCAGTTATTTATTTTACAGGAGATTCTTCTTCTTCAGACCTCAGTAATAGGCCCATACGTCGGACTTCTTCAGCCCCAGCTAGTTTATGTGAATTACTTACTTGAATTTTATTGTATTCTAGAAAACTACAATAGTAGCATTTATATTAGTATAATGTTATTTTTATGTCAAAGACCTTTCTCTTAATATTGTATGCAAATATTTTTATTTTTATTTTATGATATGACATAAGTATTTATTTTTATGTTGATTTAAGATTTTAATTCTAGTGTATTTTTATTTATTTATTGTATGCTTTTATTTTCTAAGGCTTACTACGGGCTTCGGATTCAAAAGAATTCTCGTTCCTTAACGCTGGTCATGACTCTCGATTTGGGTCATGACAATATCAAACTAATATATTTGAAAATATTTATATAAATAAAGAAATCAAATATACATGTAAACAATTTTAAGTCACTAGTGAGGCTTTAAATATTGTTATTGTTATGTTAAACTTAATAATAATCAATCTTGATTTTGATCTTAACAAACTTAATTTTGAGTATTTAATGTTATTTGTTTAAATATGATTATAAGTATAGATACAATATTATTCTTAATGAAAACCAAGTCAAAATTCAGTTCAGCAGAGGGCTACAATTAAAGCTAGACTGTCATAGTGACAAATGTTAAGCATTGTGAATGAAGCAATGTTGTCATGGCGACACTCAGCAGAGGGCTACGACTGAAGTCTTGCTTCCATAGTGACATCAAATTTCAAAAAAAATCTAACGAACATATTTTTAAAATTATTAAAGGAAAGAGACATTGGAGGGCTACAACTGAAGTAAGGCTGCAATGGTGATAAAAAGCAGAGGGCTGCAACTGAAGCCTTACTTCCATGGTGACAACATAACACACATATTTGTGAAATAATTGAAAGAAAGAGATATTAGAGACATAATCAATGACTCCAATAGCCATATTTTTTAAGTTTAATATATATATATATATATATATATATATATAATGTAGAGTTGTGATAATAAGAACACAAATTATATTACTCTTTGATTATCAAAATCTCTCTAAGCATTCATTAAATTTCATTTTTCTTTTTATCAAATATTCATTGTATTGATTAACTCTTGTGAGAATTGGTTGTGTTAGAAATAGGACTTCATCTTCATCTTCATTTTCATTTTCATCTTCATCTAATTCTTAGGATAGATTTAGAAGGGAAGTGAGGTATATTTCTAGTGGAATTGGTTTGTGTTTAGCCATTAAAACACTTAAAAATTAGTTTAAGAGTGATCCTAGAAGCTCTTATTTGTTTGGTTGAAGAGTTAGTCTTAAAACTCTTGTTTATCTAAGGTTGAAGAGTGAGCCTCAAAGTCTTGTAATCTCAATCTTGTGAATAAGATTATGAGTATTGAAAATTCTAACTTGGGGATAAGTTAGGTGGAGACGTAGGATTGTTGAGAATCCTAACTCCTTGAATTTCTATGTTCATTTTTCTTCCTACTCTATTAGCTTTCAATTCTTATTCATTATTTAAATTTATTTTAATTTTTCTAAAATCCTGCATTAGTCTTATTCAACCCCCTATAAGGCACTTTCAAGTTTTAGAGCTTGAATTCTAGGAACTGTATTGTTAGAATACAATATCATGGATTCATGGGGAGTGAATTTTAAAATATTTCTTTACTTAGACCATTCTTTGATGGAAGTGATTACCCATATTGAAAGTTTAAAATGGAGCTATATTTAGATTATGATTCCATTAAAGTTTAAGAAGTTGTTCTTAAAGGTTGGGAACCATCTAAAGCTAACATTGATGGTGTACAAATAACTTTTTTAAGAAGTTAATGAAACAATGAACAAAAGGAAGAAAACTATAAAAATAAGAAAGCTATGATCACTCTAGTCTCTTCCATGTCAAGAGAAGAAGGAGGCAAACTTCAACATTTCATTTTGGCCAAGAAAATGTAAGAGACACTAGAGAACCATTATGAAGGCAATGTACAAGTAAGAAGCAAGAAGATTCAACTTCATATGTATGAATATGAACTCTTTAAAATGAAGCCTCATGAATTAATTATGAAGATGACAAACCATCTCAATACTCTTCTCACTACTCTTAAGAAATGTGGACAATATTTCACTAAGGAATAGGTAAACAATAAGATTCTAAGAATCCTAAGTAAGAAGGATTGAGAATCTTGAGTCACTTCAATTAAGGAGGCTGAAGACCTCTCAACTCTCTCAACCGATATGCTTATTGGAAAGTTCCTTACACATAAACTTATAATTAAATAAAGAGGAAAAAAGAGCAATAAAAGAAGGAAAAAAAGAAGAAAAGTATAGCATTAAAAGCTTCACAAGAAGATTGTGAAGTAGAAAGCCTTAAAGATTCAAGTGATGAAGATGGTGATATTGCTATGCTTATAAGAATATTCAAAAATTCTTGAGAAATTAAAAATTTCTTAAGAACAAATGACTTTAATAAGAAGTATGAGGGAGAAAGCAAGAAGAAAACTAAAGAAATTACTTACTATGAACGCAAGAAACTAGGTCATATCCGAAGTGAATACCCCAAACTTAAATTCAAGAACAAAAGAGCAAAGAAGAAAAGGAAGGCCTTCAAAGCTACTTGGAATGACTCCTCAAATTCAAAGAGGAAGAGGAACAACCAAAAATGACCAACCTCTGCTTCATGGCTCTTGAAAACAAAAATGAGGTACCATCTAATTTTAACTCCTCTTATAATGATTATTGTGATTATGATGATGATAATGATTATGATGTTGAGAGTTCTATTATGAGTAAACTCTTGCTTAAGCTGACTTTCTAAAAAGAAACATTATAAGCATGAGTTACCTAGTTTAACCAAGGAATTTAAAAATTTAAGAAATGAATTTTCCAATCTTGTTAAATCAAATAATAAACTTTTTAATGACTTAAAATCTTCTAATTCCTTAGAAGAGTAACTTAAGAAAGCAAGTGATGAAAATCATAAGCTTTCTAATGAGGTGATAGAGTTAAAAAATTCCATTTCAAAATTTAAGAGAGGAAAGGAGAGCTTAGATAGTCTACTTACTCTAAAAAACTCCACGGAAACACTTATGGAATTGGATATGAAAATGGAGTGCCTTCATCTTCATCATCATCATCATATAATTCCATTCCCTTAACCTCTAAAACTATTCAGACTCAAGCTTTCAAAGCCAAGAAGTCTCATATGTCAAATAATAAAGGGAAGCTCATAAGACTCAACCTTAAATGACACAAAGAGGTAAGTTTCATGCTAGGAAACACAATCCAAACATGCTTACATTACACTAGACACAACACTTATAAGCATGTTACATAACACAATGCACCTAAACATGTTACATAAACCTATCAAAATACACATTGTTATTGTAATGTATGTCTCACACTATGACTCAAAATAATTTTAGGAAATACACACCACAATAATATAAAAGCTATGTTTATACACTAGGAAACCATATCATCCTAGGAGAAGTAAATTTAAAAATGTTGTATATTTATATTGCATGATAAAAGGACACACAAATAATGTGTGCTTCTATAGAAGACTATACATGAACTTGCTTTTTTGAATTATTTTGAGACTAGCCAACCTAGACTAAGAAAGGTTTGAGTTCAAAAGAATACTTAAATTGTCTTATCTTATGTAGGTGTGCTTGAAATCCACAAAAATGGAAAGAAAATGGTATATTGATAGTGGATGTTCAAGACACATAACGGGAGACCAAGAGTAATTCAACAAGCTTAATACTAAGGATGGAGGATATGCACATTTGAGGACAATGAAAAAGGAAAGATTGTTGGCATTAGAGAAATTAGTAATCTTTGTCTATACACTATGTGTTGCTTGTTAATGGTCTTAAACATAATTTACTAAGTATAAGTTAATTATTTGACATGAGAAATAAAGTTACTTTTTATCCTAGAAATTTCTTTGTTAGTAGTCTTGATGAAGACAAAGTAATTTTTAGTGGTGAAAGAGTAGACAATGTTTATGTTATTTATTTGAATAAAATTGATAAAAAATACATAAAATTCTTAATTTCTATCTCTCATGGCATATGAACATGGCATAGAAGGCTAGGACATGCAAATTTTGAGCTTTTGAATGATCTTTATAAAGATGAACTTATGATTGGTTTACCTAAGCTTGAATTCACTAAGGATAAACCTTATAATGCTTGTCAAAAGGGAAAATAATCCAAGTCCTCATTTAAGCTAAAAAAATGTAGTGTCTACCTCTAGGTCACTTAAACTTATACAAATGGATTTGTTTGGACCAACTAGAGTTGTTAGTCTCGTTGGTATGCACTATGCTTATGTCTTGGTTGATGACTACTCTAGATATACTTGGGTGTGTTTTCTTACTCATAAGAATGATGCTTTTATAGTATTTGAAAGTTTTTCAAAAAGAGTTCAAAGAGAAAAAGATTTTTGCATTTCATCTATTAGAAATGATTATAGAATTGAATTTGAAATTGAATTCCTCAAAACCTTTTACAATGAAAATGGTATTTCACATACTTTTGCTTCTCCTAGAACACCTCAAAAAAATGAGGTAGTTGAAACAAAAAATAGAATTCTAATGGAAATGGCTAGAATTATGTTTCATAAGTATAATTTACCTCTATACTTTTGGATGGAAATCGTTAACACATCTTGCTATATTGCAAATAAAGTATTTAAAAGACCAATTTAAATAAAACTTCTTATGGTCTTTGGAATAATAGAAAACCCAAAATTTCATATCTTAGAGTATTTGGATGCAAGTTTTTTTTATTGAATACCAAGGATGATCTTGGAAAATTTGATTCTAAAGCCAATGAAGGAATTTTTCTAGGCTATGCCACCACTAGTAAAGCATACAAAGTTTTAATAAAAGAACACTAGATGAAGAGTCAATGCATATTTTATTTGATAAATCAAACTCACTTGATCCTAGAAAGGATGTTTGTAGTGTTGATGATATTATAGATGAGTATATAGATGTGAATGCTTAAGAAGAAAATGCTAGTAATCCTTTGAAACTTAAAGGTCTAAGTAAGAAGGACAATGAGGAGATGTCTTAACCTACCTTGAAGGATGAATTAACAAAGAATTAATAATTTAAGAAAGCAAATCTTTAAGACCTCATTATCGATGATACTATAGAAAGAGTAACTACTATATCTCAACTTAAAATGATTGTTAATTTAGCATTTATTTCTCAAATTGAACCAAAAAATATTGATGATGCTTTGAGTGATGAATTTTATGTCATTATTATGCAAGAAGAGTTAAATCAATTTAAGAGAAATAAAGTTTAGACCTTGGTTCCTAAACCTAAACATCATCCTATTACAAGTGCCAAATGGGTGTTTAGAAATAAGATGAATGAACAAGGCATCATAACTAAAAACAAAGTTAAACTAGTAGCTAAACGCTATAATCAAGAGGAAGACATTAATTATGATGAAACCTTTATCTCGGTTGCAAGGTTAGAAGCTATTAAAATGCTACTTGCATTTGCATCATTCATGGATTTTAAACTTTATCAAATGGATGTTAGAAATGCCTTTTTAAATGATTTTATTGAAGAGGAGGTATATGTTGAACAACCTCCGAGTTTTGAAAGTTTTGATTTTCCTAGTCATGTATTTAAACTTTTAAAAGTATTATATGAATTAAAACAAGCTCCTAGAGCTTGGAGTGAAAGGTTGAGTAACTTTTTATTATAGCAAAGTTTCTCTAAAGGAAAGGTTGACATAACTTTTTTCATAAAGAAATTAAAGCATGATTTACTTATTGTGCAAATATATGTTGATGACATTATTTTCGAAGCTACTAACCATTACTTGTGTGAGGAATTTTCCAAATTGAAACAAAGAGAATTTGAGATGAGCATGATGGGTGAGCTCAAATTCTTTCTTGGACTTTAAATCAAGCAATGCAAAGATAAAATTTTCATCAATCAAACAAAATATGCTAGGGACATTCTCAAGAAGTTTGGCATGGATGAAGCTAAATCAAGTAAGACTCCTATGAGTACCACCACCAAACTTAACAACAACTAGAATTGTAAACTAGTTGATGAAAAGCATTTGAAAGGTATGATTGGATCATTTCTTTATTTAACTACAATTAGACCAGATATTATGTTTGCTACTTGCTTGTGTGCTAGATTTCAATCTAGTCCTAGAGAGTATCATTAGAATACAAAAGAATTTTCAAATATTTAAGTGGAAGTTTGCATTTAGGACTTTGGTATCCTAGGAGTTCTTCCTTTGACTTAATTAGTTATTTGGATACAAATTTTGTCGACAGTTTACTAGATAGAAAGAGCACTTTCAGAACTTATCAATTTTTAGGACAATGTTTAGTTTCTTGGTTTAGCAAAAAACAAGTTTCGATTTCTTTGTCCACTGCTGAAGCTAAGTATGTTGTAATAACTTATTGTTGCTCATAAGTCTTATGGCAAAGACAACAACTAAAGGACTATGACATTGAGCTTGATCACATTCCAATTAAATGTGATAATACAACTGCTATAAACCTTAGTAAAAATCCTATTCAACATTCAAGAACCAAGCATATAAACATTAGACATCATTTTTTGCGTGATCATGTTTAAAATGGTGATATCTCACTTGAATTTATTGATACAAATAATTAACTTGAAGATATCTTCACCAAACCTCTAAATGAAGAGAGATTGAATTTCATTAAGTATGAACTTGACATGATTAATGGTTCTAGTTTGTCTTGATTTTATGTTTAATTAATGGTTGGATTGTTTTCATGCAAAATTATATTGTGTTTATTGATTGCTTTGATTATTAATTTTGATCTTAACACTCTTTTTTTTTTGCTATTTAATCATTCATTGTTGAAATCATTTTAATAAATTAATTATTCAAAATAAGTATAACATTTTTTTAATTGTCATGCATTTATATATGTTTAAATTCAGTATGTGCATTATGATTTATTTATTCAATTTTTTTTAAAAATACCTTCCTATTTTGCAAATTAATAATTAATTATCAAGTTAAATTCAATTAATTAATTATTTTGATTTTGCAAAATTATTCCCTCTTTTCTTCTCATCAACAAGACTAGTTATTTTTATATATTTTATGTGTTTTTCGCCAGTTTCTATTTAGTTTATTTTCAGTATATTTTATTGTATTAAAGCTTTGAGCTATTAGTTTGTTTTATAGTTATTTTATATCAGTTTAGGTTCAGTTTATTTTCTAAATATTTTATGGATATAAGTCATAAGCTGTTAGTTTTATGTCTTTTTATGTTTCTCTCTATCCTTTTCATTAATGCAATTTCTATTTCATTAAAATTTCTTTTTGCTTTTTGACAAATGTGGGAGAAATATTTAAGTTTGAATACTTGAATTTATTTCAAGTTTTATCATATTTTTTTTATATATGTCATAAAATTTTTTGTTTTGCTTACTTTGTTTATATGTGTGTGATACTTGGCTAGATGGACATTTTTTTTTAAAGATTTGGTCCATCTTTGTTTTCATTGTTTTGCTTCTTGGTCTTTTATTTCCTTTAGAACTAAGCTCTATATGATCTTGTGAAATATGTACCATATTTCTAATGTGTTAAGTGCTAATAATTATTTTTTTCATATGTTTGAAATTATTTCCTTCCATGTTGCCTACCATTAATATTAATGATCATGTTATCATGTTTTTATATTTTTAACACATTTGTCATGTTAGGCTATGTTTTTTTCCCTCGTAATATATTATATGTTGTTTCTATTTTTGTCAAAGGGAATAATTTATAAATTTATATTTCTTGTCAAGTCCAAAAGGGGAGTAATAAAGAAATATATTAAATATTATAATTGGTATCTTTTTCAAAAGATATTTTTTTGATATATTTTTTTCATAACAAAGTGAGGGAGATTCTTATAATTTCATTATTGTTTAAATTAATTCTCACACCATTGATATTCTTCATTATTTATTTTCCTTACTCCTTAAATTCATTGTCTTTATAATATGCATAAATTCAGGGGGAGTATAATTTATTTACTTTAATGAAATTCAAAACATCACACACTTATACTTTATATTATTTTCTCAAACTCAAAATAAGTTTTTCAAAATCAAAAAAATGGAGATTGTTGACCTTAGTAATAATCAATCTTGAATTTGATGTTAACAAACTTAATTTTAAGCATTTTATGTAGAAGTCCATAGGCAGAAAATCAAATAAAAGATAGAGATTGATGGATTGATATGCCACACATATAAATAGAGAATATAATAGAAGTCCATAGGCGCCATTGATAATAAAGTCCAGCAAACACGATAGAAAATCTAATAATAGTTTAGATATAGATGTCAGTCAAAAGCCAATAACTCATGGAATTAGTGAACTAGTTTAAAACCCTAATTACATTTAATCTTTCCAAATCCATATACTCCCTATTCTTTAGCCCATGATTTCTGAATGATAAATGCTTCAATTTTTATGTCCGCTCTTTACTATATGCCACCACCAGAATAGAACATTTTCAAATGGGTTTGTATAAAATTGGTAATACTTAAAATCATAATCAATTTTAAGTAATGAAACAATAATAAGAACCAACCTTCCTTTTCTTGGACGTTGGAGTTCTTATAAGAACCAATTTAGAGTTTTTTCCTTTATTTGAGTTATTACTTGATAATTTATTTTTTGGAACCCTGCAAGTGATCAACAAAAGGTAAGGTAAGAGGTGGGGAAGATCCCCACAAACCCTCTAATGCTTAAGTCAGAAGATATAGAGAGAATCTAGAGAGAGGAGGAGAACAATGAGAGCATAAGAGAATAAGATGAATGAGAATGAGGAATATGAGGTCCTATTTATAGGGATAGTGATGCTCAAACCTGAGAGGAGTAGGATTTCTCTTTGAATGAGAGTCTTAAGCCAATTAGGAGAGTGTTCTTTCTTTTTTAAGAGTCTCTTGATTTAGGAACCTTTTCCTACTTGTCTTTGGACATCCTTCCTTTTTGAGTAACTTGTATAGGAAAATAAAGGTCTTGTTTAAATAGGAATATATATGTGGGGTATCAAGAGTTCCTCCTATAAGTCTATTCGGATATTTATGTCTGATATATCCGGGTCTGTATGGAAATGTCATTCTTCTAGAGAGAGATTGCTTGAATAATTGCATTTGATATGAAATGGTGAGCAGAGGTGGCCAGCCCCAGTCATAGGAAAAGATAAAGCTCGGTACCGAGTCTTGAAATCATCATATAAGAACATTGTTGAAGAACCAGCTAGACTTGAGTGTACAAGACCTGCAATAGAGAAGATGTAATGGATTAACCCATCAATACGGAGACAACATGATGGAACCAGTTGTCACTAGAGTTTTGATGCTTGGTGCATTAAAAGCGTGGCCCAAGTATCAAACCTTAGTACTATAGAGGCAACTTGGGGGTGCTAGCTTTAGTCACTAGTCTTAGATACTCGAGGCTTAGATGCTCAGTGTAAAGACGCAAGGCTTACATGCTCAGAACCTCAGTACTATAGAAGTAACTTGAGGGTGCTAGCTTCGGTTATTAGACTTAATCTTGGTGCATTAGAAGTGTGCCTTAAGTGTCGTATAGTCTCAGTGCATTAAAAGAGTGTCCTGAGTGCCAAACCTTAGTACTATAAAAGTGACCTGAGGGTGCCAGTTTCTAGGTATTGGACATTGATGCTGGAGTTTTAGATACTTAATGTGGAGGGGCAACTGGTAGTGATGTGTACGAGGTTGATAATCGCTATGTCGTTTCAATACCTTTTTTGAATTTTGAATTGCATAACCATCGTGTCTATTTGTGTGTCAGAAGATGAGATGTTTCTGCTACCATAATGATGACTGCTCAATTAATAGGTCTTTTTTGTTTCCCAGAATACCCTTAATGATGTAGGAGAGACCAAAACATTTATGAGGGTAGTAATGACTTATTCCATTTCCTTTTATTATCTTATAAGAACCTTTGCTTCTTCAATCTGTTGCATTTTTGCTTCTTGCTATCTTGGTTGCTTCTTCTTCCTTATGCGTTCTGTCATCAGGTTTTGTCTGTAATAAAACTTGCATTCTGTAATCAGGTGAAACTTTTCTCCCATCACACATTTCTTTTTTATTTTTTAAATAAATCCATGGCATTGAGGGAATAAGTTAGTTATGATCTATTCATTTCTAAAATAGATGAGGACTTGCTAAGGTGGTATCAGAGGTGCTTTAGTATTCCTGCCGATTTCACCCAGCACACCTGTAAGTACTCAATTTTAGGATATAATTGTGCACAATTATGATATAAGCCCCTATGATGAAATTTATTCAAAAATTGAACTTGGTTGTTGATTTTCTGGACTTTAAGGACTAAATTGCAATGTTTTTTTAGGGTTTGATTGCAAATAAGTTAATTTTTTAGGGGTCTTTTGGTAATTAAAAGTAAAAAAAAAAGAGTTTTAGGATCGGCATTGGTGTAATGCTGATCGACATTACATAATACCGATCGACATTGCACAGTGTCGATTCGCAATAATTGCATTTTTTTTATTTTTTTGCATATTTTTCCTTATTTTTATCGATTTTTCAGTGTTTTGATTGGTTGAAAATTCAATTTTTATATGACAAGGTTTTTTTAAAAAAAAACGCAGAAGATATTTTTGAAATCAAAATAAACGCTATATGATCTGATCAGATAGGTCTGTTCCTCCTTTGGAGGAAGTTCAGTATGTGCAGACTCTGCATTTAAAAGTAGAGTCTGCATGCGTGCGAGAGGAGGCTGGTCAGAAGGACTTTTGTCCAGAGGATTTTTTTTTTCACAGAGGGAAGATAGAAAAAACTTTGATTTCCTCTGTTCTTTAAAAAACCCTAATTTTTACAGTTCATTTGAGGAAGACGATACATCAATTTTTTAGTCTCAGTCTATAATCAAATCAACACTGAGTCAATTTCATCGGTGAAAATCCTAATCTGAGGGGCCAAAAAAAGGCATATGCACAAAATTCATTTTTCTTTCTTCTCTTCTGTGATTTTTTATTCATTTCGTTAATTGTTTTATTAATTAATTTCACTACTAATTTGATTGCTTTTTTTATTTTTTTGTTTTGATGTTCTTATGTGGATTGAGGAGGAGGATACCGCCTGTGTTTAATTGAACAGAAGATCCATGGAATACCATGGATGAACCTGTATTGTTTTAATAATAGTTCTTAGGATTTGAATTTTTATTCTGCATTTTGGTATCCTGTGTAGTTTATTTTTAATTCATGGGTGTATAATTATTTAATTTTAATTTTGTACGTAGTTTGTAATAGCCCCAGTAGTGGGAATAGTGAAAGATTTAAATTTATGTACTTTAAAATTAATTAGTAATTAGGTTCAATTGGGTAAAAATTAATTAAAATTAACGGTGGCTTTAGTTAAATTAGGGTTTACATGTAATTAATTTAGAGTTTTTTTTTTTAGAAAATCACTGTAATATTTGTTTGATCTATCTTTTGTGTTTTATTTATTTTGGGCTTTTTTTTTTTTATGTTTTTGGGCTCCAAGCCCACGTTTAGGTCTAAGCCACTTAATAAATAGGCTTAAAAAATGATTTAGGTTTTTTAAATAATTAAAATCAACTTAGGCCCATTAGGTTAATTAGATTTTAGCCCGCTTAGTTAATTAAAATTGTTTAGACTTAGCTCAGCCCACTCAATTTCATTTCTTTTAAAATAAATAGACCTATGCCCACATTCCACTTAAAATAAAACCATATTAGACTTAGGCCTACTAATTTAATTTTTCTTTAAAATTGAATAGACTTAAGCCCATATCTTAGAAAGACTAAAAAAATAGATTTAGGCTCATTAATTAATAAGGCCTACTTTTATTTTATTTTACTTGTAAATAGAATGTAGATTTAGCTAACATTTTTAATAAAATTAACATAGTTTAGACTTAGGGACAACGTGATCTTGAGTGCATTTTTTACTTGTAATTTTATTGACTTGTTGCCTTTTTGGGTAGATGGATGTTAATTAGGGTTTAATAAAATTGCATGTAATTAGAGGATGAAATAATCATTTATGAAATTATTCTAAATGAACACGAGACTAAGAGAAGTTAGTATTCCGTATCCAGAATCTCCTGGTTGTGGTGCTAATTTTCTTTTAGAGAATCGAGTACCACCAATCCAATTGTCCCAGTTATTACCTTGGGTGGTGACTCCTCATCTCCACGCCATGTCTTTGTGACAGTGGTTAGCGTGTTCTCTAAGGCCCTGAGCCTAAACAGTATTATAGTTGCTAAAATCTTGGACGCACATTAAAGCCCACCGTCTACAACACCGTAAATAGGAAATTTAGAGCCTATACTCCAATGCTAGATCTCAATAGGTTAGTTGTGTATTTTGACCAACTGGAGAGTGGTTTAAAGGTCCCTATGGATCCCTTTATGAAAAAGTTCTTGAATAGGTATAACATAGCACCCGGTCAGCTTTATCCCAATAGTTACTGGATCCTGACTGCGTTTATAGAATTAATGCATGAGGAGGGTAGAGAGCCAGACTTAGACATCCTAAGATATATGCATAGTCTAAATAAGAAAATGGGGGAGCTGATGTTCTCACTGTTAGCCATCCCCAACCATAGCCTTTTTGTGAAGCTTCTAGACTTTCATAAGAAGTAGAGGCACAAATTTTTCATTATCGAGCACCACTCGGACTTTGTGGATGTCCGGCGAATATGGTCTAGTGAGTGCCATAAAGTGAAGCGCCCTCTGAAGTTGTCCGACCAAGATGCAGAGATGGTCTTGAGACTTTATCTCCATGGTCTGGCTAATGCTCAGTCTGCCAAAGATGTATCCAGAAGATATCTTTGGAGATTCTACCCTGATCACATACAATCCATTGGTATGTTTTGAGCTTCGAGAGGTATTGTTTTGACTTTCGTGTTTTCTTTTTTATTCGTAAATGGCTGACTTTTTTCCCTTTATGGATGGGATTTGGCTTGTGATGAGCCTGAAGTACAAGAAAATGTTCAGATTCCTTCTCCATCATATGAGCTTACTCCGCTAGCAGCACCTACTGAAGATGCCAGTCTGAAGGGTAAATCCATTGCTGGGGTCCTCTCTAGGTGTTAAGGATGAGGGGTGGAAGAAGTGTGCACTAGATAGAGAGTTGGACATTGAGAAACTATGCGAGGAAATAATCATCAACTTTTAATTACCAAAAGGCCCCTAAAAAATTCACTTATTTGCAATCAAACCCTAAAAAATATTGCAGTTTAGTCCTTAAAGTCCAGAAAATCAACAACCAAGTTCAATTTTTGAATAAATTTCATCATAGGGGCTTACGTCGCAATTGTACACAATTGCATCCCGAAATTGAGTGCTCTTTATTGCTGTTTGGTAATAGAAGCACACAATTTCGAAAGAAAGAAAGTAGGACACTCGATTGTATCCTTAGTAATAAATTGATGCTCAAATTGTTGAGCAAGGTGTAGTGTTTGATAAGTCACACTATATTTCCTATGGAATGTCTAGTGGACTTTGTGCAAATGAGTTTCGCTATATTCCCTGTGGGATGTTTAGCAATGATAAGTTAAAAACTTGCTATAGTTCTTATGGAATGTCTAGCAATGATGAATTTCATTATATTCCTTATGGAGTGTCTAACGATGCACACTATATTCCCTGTAGGATGTCTAGTGTAGATGAATTGAATTTTGTTATATTCCCTGTGGGACGTCTAACGATGCACGCTATATTCCCTGTGGGACATCGAGTGTAATTGAAATATTATTATATTCCCTGTGGGACATCTAATGATGCATACTATATTCCCTGTGGGACGTATAGTGTAATTGAATTGAAATATCATTATATTCCCTATGGGACGTCTAACGATGCACACTATATTCCCTGTGGGATGTCTAGTGTAATTGAATTGAATTTCATTATATTCCCTGTGGGACGTCTAACGATGCACACTATATTCCCTGTGGGACGTCTAGTGTAATTGAATTAAAAACTTGCTATAATTCCTGTGGAATGTCTAGCAATGAGGAATTTGAAGGTTCATGTCATAACTGCTATGCAGTACATAACAGAATGAAGGTTATGACTACTGTGCAACACATAACATAATGATTTGAAATTCATATCATAGTTACTGTACAACATATGAAACCTTTGATTGAAATCATGCATGTAAAATGTAAAAAATGAGTTCTGTAATCTTGTTCTGTATTCTGTATTTGACAAAAGATTCAAGATCACAGATTGATTATGCAGTCTTAATAATTCAATGAATTATTAATTTGATGAATGTTCTGATTTAATTAAGAACATGTTCCTAATCAAAATGCAATTATGGACCAAATTGCAAGAAAGAAAAGATAGATAAAAAGTGAATAAATTGAAAGGATTAAAATGGATATTCTCCCTTTTCTATATTCTTTCCCTTTTGTCGATCACTTCATTTCTTTCCCATTCTTTTCTTCTTCTTTTTTTTTTCACTTGATCTTGATTTTTCTTTTCTTGATTTCTTCACCATCTGTTGTCCGATTTGCAATCCGTCTGATCCTATGGCCTCCTCATCATGCAGAAAACATGAGGGAGCTGAGACTTCAGAATGTCAAAGGATTCTGCCTCTTCATTTTCCTCAGAATAATCTGGAACTTCGTGAAGACTCAACTATCTTTCCCTTAACTCATTTGCATACCCACAGGTGTAGAGATATGGGTAATGAGGTAACTTTTCTTACTTCTGTTTATTTCTATAAAAATATTACTAGTATAATCTATAATTAGAGTTACTTGCAGAGTAGAAATTGACATTGCCATGTATATTAGTTAGAAATTAATATGAAAATGCATGATAAATTGAAATTAACTCTAAAAATATGAAATTTGACTCCCAGGTTGTCAGAATGGAGGATCGAATGTCTGGAATTCTGGTCAGAATTCCAAATTTTTGATCAATCAGGTTAATACTAATCAGCATAGTAGATTGCTGATCAAAATTTTTTTTTAAGGCAATTAATTAATTAATTAATTTACTAATCAAATCCTTCAATTTAAGTTCTTTGATTAATTAATTAATCTTTTAATTAATTAATTATTATTTTCTTTTTGAAATCGAAATAGCATCCGATGAAGTTCAGGGGTTGTTTCAATCTAGCCCGACAATTGTTTCATAGACTGTCGGAGCAGGTGACATATATGATTTGGGCTTCCAAATTTAGGCATTTCATCGCTGCACTTTTGACTGTTCAAGGTCGATCTGACCATTATTCTTTATTTGCTTTGATCGAGCGATGGATGGATACTACCTACACTTTTCATACTCGTGTGGGTGAGCTGACCATTTCACCTATGAGCTTCTCTGCTATCATCGGGATTGCCTTTAGGGGATCCCCTTTCCATTTGACATCAGCTATTATAGTCTTCCAGAGCATGCACAGAGTTAGTACGTACGAGACTTAATCAGGTTCGCCCTAGTATGGGAGAATCGAAAGAACGTTCTTCTTTCATCATTAGTTGAGGGATTTAGATGCCTTCCTACTTCAACTCCTCGTCAGATTATTCGTAAAGCTAGGTGTTTCTTTTTGATATTATTAGGCACGACCCTCTTTTGTGAGACCGATCATGAGGTTAGTATTGCTTTGTTGGGTCCTCTTCGTGACTTGGATCGAGTTGCCACATTAGATTGAGGATCTGCTGCACTTGCTTATATTTATTATAGACTGGACACTATCTGTAGAGGTGCATGCTGTCACGATGTGTGGCTTTTGGCACATCTTGCATGTGTGTTCTCCTTCATTTGATCTCTATAGTTTTGCTCTTCTTTGCTTTTTTTTTTCTAATATGTTCTCTTTTTTTTAAGATCTGGAGCATAAAAATTGGGCTGATTCAAGGCTTTAACGCTATCAGTTCTGATAGGACCTTTCCTTTGATGATGAGATGGGGTTCTTCTCACCTTGCTAGCAATAGGAACACTTTGCAGACATACTATGATCAGTTGAACACTGTCGAGTGGCACCTAGTAAGGAAAAATAAAATCATTGGTATGCTATAGTTTAATAGAAATTTGATTTAATTTACATAAATTACAGATAAACTCTGATTGGTTGGAGGGTGCTGAAGACATCCAGTGATATGATTTCATGGCGGCTACAACCTTAGAACCTATGATGATCCTGCTCTCTGGTTATGGCTGTCTGATGTGGTATCTAGGGGAGTGAGTGTATCGCTGGTCTACTGGCCCTTCTCGACATCGCATTCCATCTGATGTCCCCTCCTTTATGCTCCGCAGCTCGCATCTTATCGGTTCAGAGTTGAGAGATGCACTACAGGGATATCCTTGAGAGTTGCCTCAGATTTCCTTGAGCGTTCTTTACATTATCAGTAGTTTATCTGTGAGAACCTCCTGGAGCATGTTCCTATTGATGATGATGAGGTAATTTCACATTATTTCAGCTTCTGTTTCTAGAACCTATGACTCACTCCTCCTTACAGTTTGAGGAGGTTCGCTCTCCTGTTGATGCTGATGAGGAGATTGAGATTGCTCCAGAGACTGAGATTGCTCCAAAGATTGAGAGCCCTGAGCCTAGACCTAGTCCTGGTCATCTTGTTCAGTATGTTGGGTCTAGTCGTGATGGGGCCTTTATCATTGCTACGCTTGGCAATGTCTCTCTTCCAGACAAGTCTATGTTATATTGGGCTCCCGGTGTTCAGGCTCCAGTTGAGCAGCAGATGCAGTTTAGTGATGCTTAACTTCCTAGCTTTTATCCGCCAGATGCTTCTCATGTGAGTCTGTTCGCTTTATTTCTTGTATGGATCTATACACTTGACATTGATATTAATAAAATTTTACAAAATAGATTCCCTAGACACAGGTAGAGTATTTATATGGACTTGCCTCATCTCAGAGATTATTTACGATGCAGGTTACAGACAATTGGCGGGTAAGTGCCCTCATTGAGACAATGCAAATGTATACATGTAATGCATGTAATGCATATGATATGGTCTTTTTATGTATGCAGAGCTATTACAGTGGTCTAAAGCAGGAGAATGAGATGCTTCGTCAGCAGCTTGCAGCCTTGGGCTTTGATCTGTATAGTGCTGGGACTTCATCTGCTAAATCTCCAAACACTCATCATCATGATGACCCTACCAGAGGATGGAGCCCATGGCTTGATGCCAGAGCACGAGATGAATGATTTAGAGCTTCTGTATTCTTAACTTTCTAGGTGTCTGTATCTGACTGCTCCCTATTGTACTACTATTTTTATTCTTGTACTGTCTTGAACACTGTTAAATAGAACTGAAACAGTGTTTTGCACTTTAATGGATTTTTTTTAATAAGTAATTAAAAAAGATGGTTCATGAACATTATCTTTTTTAATTAATTATCCATTTATCTTAATCCTTTTACAAGACGGATAATATTGGATAGATAAACAATTAAAAGAATGGATTATCTTCCCGATTATCTATTTATCCTAATCCTTCTCAAATTCTATCACCTTATCCACATCTTTCTTTACTAGCAGAATCCTTTTCCCATATAAACTCATCTTCTTTCCCTATATAAGATTATTTAAGGGGCATTCTCCTTTATTCTCTATACCCTCATCATGACTCAAGCATCTCTTCAAATAGTGAAGAAATTTCTTAAAAGTCTCAATGGTGATGACTGGAATAAGCTTCAACCTTTCCACATCAAATCCCTAAAATCTCTTCAGCACCTAACTATTGATAACACTCTCCTACACGGTGCTTCTACCTTCTAGGATGTCAAGGAGCATATATTCAGGTTTAATGGGCAAGAGCTTTGTCTAATGATTAAAGAGTTTGCTGCTATTCTGGGATGCACATTAGACTCGACTGCTATGATAGCCCTTCCTGATTTGGAGATGCAATTTCCTGATAGATTGGTTATATTCTTTGATTTTCCCCCAGCTGATATTTATATATATACGCATAACCCTGGGACTATCAATCTTTCTTCTCTGATCACCGTCTGTGGGACTCGGGATAAGAACACTGTTTCTTGGACTAGAACAATTGCTTTCTATTTATATGCTCAATTTTTGCTAGTTTCTCACAATGGTGGTGTTGATACATGCATTGTCAGTATTTTGGAATAAGTAGAGCTTGGAGTTAATCCTATGCCAGTTATCCTTGCTGAGACCATCATTGGGCTCGATAGTTTCAAGATTCATAACCGTTTCTCAGGCAGTTTACTTCTTCTTCAGGTGTGCAACCAAAAATTTTATTTTTATTTTATTTTATTTTCTTGCCCTAATTTTTGCTTAAGCTACCCTTTTAGGTTTTCAGCTTAACAGGCTTGCCCTAATTTTTGCGTAAGCCACCCTTTCAGGTTTTCAACTTAGCGGGCTTTTATTTTATTATTCTTATACCCTTTTTTTTAGATTTGGTTATAGGAAAAGCTGAGCTTGCTTAATGTACCCCCTAATCCTTTGACTTATCAACCTCATCAACTACAATCTCGTCCTTTGAGAATGAAGGAAAAATGTTCTATGGACCAATGGGTTGACTGGTTAAAGAAGATTTCAGATGTTGAGATCACATGGGTCTGCTCTTGGTGGAGATTGAAGTTCATGACTATTGAGCTGTATGATCACTGTGTTCCTATTCTAGGGCTGCACTTCTCTACCTTTTTTACCCCTTTACACCTTTGTCGTCAATATGATTGCCCTCAGTTCATCATTACTATTTTCACCGACTTTAAAGGATTTGCTTTGAGACAAGATTCTCTGGATAAGATTAGGAGCTTGTGGCCTTGTAGAGCCCTTGAACAAAATATACACCTGGATGCTGATGTTACTATTGATGATGATTACAAAACTTAGGTTGTTATCCAAAAGATAGAACCACCAGGATTTGCTAGGTACAAGAGAACTCAAGCCTTGTATGATGGGTCACAAAGGAAGAAACAAAGACATCACTAGATAGAATGGTCTCATAGAGCTAGTTTTAGGCTTTCTTATATTTTGTTATCCCTTCAAGTACTTATGCTTTATAATAAAGAAGGATATGCAAATTTAATAAAACTTCAATTTCAATTTCATTCATTAATTAGGGCTAAAATGAGTACATTTAATACATCACATGACATAACTCCTATTATCAGCTAGTCCTCATGGATTTTCTAACTGAATATTTTTTGCTTACATTTTGTTTCCTAAAATTGTGCCTGACTAGCCCTTTATAAGTTTTCTAATTAGCGGGACCATTATTTTTATTTATTTCCCTAACTTTTGCTTATTAGCCCTTTGCGGGTTTTCTGAATAGTGGGAATGTCCTAACTTTTGCCTAACTAGACTTTTCAGGTTTTCTAGCCAGCGGACTTTATTTTTTTTATTCTACTTTTATTCATATTTTTACAGGTAGTACTTCTTGAGGCAATCCAGATTGACAGGTTCCATAAACTCATTCCCTTCAAGATCTGATATCTTAGCAGCTCCTTTAGGTAAGACCAATTTGACTAAGTATGGTCCTTCCCAATTGGTCTAAATTTACCTCTTGGATCGAACACCATGGCTCTAGACTGTTTCAGCACCATATCTCCAGCTTTGATCTTCCCAGGCTTAACCTTCTTGTTGAATGCCCTTGCTATCCTTCTCTGATATATCTGAGTGTGGAATAAAGCATCCATCCTTTTCTCGTCTAGAGATACTAGATGATCATATCTTTTCTACGCCCATTCATTCTCAATTATTTTAGCTTCCATGACTACTCTTAAGGACTTAATTTAGTTTCTATGGGCAAAACTGCTTCACAACTATATACCAATGAGAATGGTGTTTGGCCTGTGGCAGTTTGAGCTGTAGTCCTATATCCCCATAAGGTAAAAGGAAGATATTTAGACCAATCCTTGTAGGTTTTAACTATCCTAGAAATGATTTTCTTAACATTTTTATTAGCCGCTTCCATTGCTCCATTAGCTTGAGGGCGATAAGGCGAAGATTTATGGTGCTCAATCCCATACTTTTTTAGAAACTTTGCTATTTCTGCTTGAAATTGAACCCCATTATTTGTCACAACATGATGTGGAACCCCATATCTGTAAATAAGGCTCTTCTCGATGAACCGTGCCATCTGTTTTGCTTTCAGAGTGTTGAAAGATTCTACCTCTACTTATCTTGAAAAGTAATCGATTGCCACCACTATGTATTTATGCCCATTTGATGTTGTCGGTCTTATTTCTCCTATGATATCAATTCCCCATGCTGCAAAGGGCCAAGGGGGTGATAAACTATTCATCACTGTTGAAGGCATGTGACTAAGATTCCCGTGGATCTGACATTGATGGCATTATCTTACTGTCCTGATACAATCCTTTTCCATAGTCATCCAGTAATACCCTTGTCTAAGTATCTTCTTAGCTAGAATCATCTCGTTCATATGAGAATCGCAAGCCCCTACATGAATCTCTTGCATCACCTCTTCAGATTTATCCTTTTTGAGACACCTGAGCTGTATCCCATTCGGCATTCTTTTGTATAATACCCCATCATGACTTGCATAGTTACATGCAAGAACATGAAGAGCATATCTTTCTTTCGAGGTCGCTTCATTTGGATAAATTCTCTTTTCAATGAACTTCTGGAAATCATAAAACCAAAGCTTTTCTTCAGGCCCCATTTGAACATTCATAATCTGCTCACCCCCATAACACGGTGCTCTAGACTTCATGATCACTAAAGGTTTCATAGCCAACCCAGTTGCACCATCCCACATTAAAGAGAGTGTTGCAAGTGCAGCCGCCATCTGATTATCATCTCTGGATAGATGGATAAAGAGACATTTGGTGAAATTCTTCATTAAGGCTTTCAAATAGCAGATATAAGGCTTCAACTTTTCCTCTTTTACCTCCTATTCTTCATTAGCCTGATTGATGACTAGCATTGAATCTCCATAAATCAATAAATCTTTCGCTCCAGCTGCCATAGCTGCCTCAATCCCATAGATATATGCTTCATACTCGGCCATATTGTTTGTGACCTTGAAATCCAGTTTCTTTGCCATTGGTATGGTTTCTCCTTTTGGTGTAACAAGAATCACTCCCAATCCAGTTCCTTTGTTATTTACAGCTCCATCAAAGTAAAGTTTCCACTCCCAGTGCTCTACAATTGCTAAGTTCTCATATGGAAACTCCAAATTCCACTGCTCTTCATCTTTGATTGCATTTTGAGCTAAGAATTCTACTACTGCTCTTCCCTTGATTACCTTTGTGGTAATGTACTCTATATCAAATTTAGTTAAGAGTACCAACCATCGAGACATTTTTCCAGTTAAAGCCGATGCTTGAAACAAGTACCTTAGACGGTCTAATCTTGAAACAGCTTGAACCTTGTAAGATTGAAAATAATGCCTTAATTTTCTCGTAGCCCAAATCATGATCAGACATGTCTTTTCTACTAAATCATATTTTTCCTTGTATGGTAATGTCACGACCCAAAACAGGGGCCATGATTGGAGCTAGGGAATGAGAATTCTTTCGAATTCGGAACCCGTAGCAAGCCTAAAAATAAAATAAAACAAACATGTAATAGTAATAACAATATATAATGCAGCGGAAATAAAAATCATAAATATCATAATAGTATTTTCACCAACTGGATTTAAGTTAAATCTCATCTCATATATATAAATCTTTTAATACAAATCCAGTTCAAGTATAATACAACATCTCTTTAAATATTTAATGACTACTGCAGTGTCTAGATAAAATAAAACTCAAGACTCAGAGAAGCAATTTACACAAAGAAGCCGGGGCGGAAGAAATCCGGCGTATAGGCCTGCTACAGAGGTCTGAAGATGTTGACTCTCCTAAAAAATTATTAACGGAGGGGAGTCAGACCTCACTGAGTGAATTACTATAATATATATACATGCATACTAAATGATAATGCATATAATCAACAATATATATCTAATATGTATATATACAGGCAATACACACAGATGCAATAAAATCATTATATATATATTTTATTGAAAATCATCTTTTATGAAGGATCAAATAGAACCCTATGATATCGAAACCTCAATCAATGTTAGACAACACTTTAGCCACACAGGCTCACTTAATCCAAATATATCCACTTAATCCATTTAGACAGTAGACTGGCCTCGAGACACTAAGTCAACCGAGCTCCAACAGTCTGACTGTCAGTGTGATTGGCCCCGAGACACTTGGTCAATCGAGCTCCAGCAATCACACCCAAATCACATCTCACACATCAAATATCATATTCAATCAATATCCGTAAATAGTTAGTAGTATAGCCTAAATACTATAGGCATACCGGTACGTACTCGGTCCTAGTGCTGCCCACTAGGTAGCACGTTCTATCGATATCCTTCATTAATAAATATAAAACATTCATTCACAAATAAATGATGCATGAATTTAAATGAAAGAACAATATAAACCATATATATACCGAAAATATACCAAAAGTAAACCAGGTATATTTCGAGTATATATATGTCAAATGAATTCAATCAATTTACAATTTAAGCTAGAAATATATTTAAAAATATTTTAAGTATGATTTATTAATAAAACATGCATATAATTTAATATATACCAAAAATAAACCAAAAATATACTTAAATACAAATCACATTATTTATGCATTTTAATCAAAATAAAACATATATTTCTAAATCATGCATCCTAAAGCATATATATATAGTATAGTAACTCACAAATTAGTGCGCTCCTCGAGATGGGTCCGACGGGCCTGGTCCACTAGCCCTAGGTCTCGGCGCAACTAAACAAACAATAACGATAAAAATCAGAATAACCCTAACAGAAATCCTAGAATTCGATCTAGAATATTAAACACAGAATTGAGATTAAGGTTCGACCGGACATCACATTTTACGAGAATTCTACCAAAAATTCAACAGAACCTCCCCTGTAAAATAGACATCTCTCTACTCAAAGAGTAGAGCCGACCCTGTAAAGAAACACACTTCGAAAATAAACACCACATCTCATTCACAACCCCTCGATCGGACTCCAAACTACAGTCTACCGATCGGGGTCCACAAACACAGAATAAATACAGAAATACCAAAAATACCCTTATAACATAAAGATACATTTTATAGGTAGAAATTACATAATTAACCTTTAAACACAATAAAAACCGATAAAAAATCATTTTATTAGAAAAACCATATATTATATATATAATTGAAAATAATTCACGAAAAATAGTTTTGATTAGTTAAAAATACCAAATAATTTGTAGAAATCATTTTTATACCTTAAATAATTATTAAAACCAATTGAATTACATTTTTAGCCAATTTAGGGTAAAATTACCAAAATGCCCTTATATATATAAATATACTATAATTACTTCAAAAATTCACCAAAAATAGTATTATTATCCAAAATTAATTTTCTCAACATCTTTATCAATAATATTAATAATTAAACTCAATTATCCAATTAAATCCAATTAAAAACATAATTAACCCTAATTTCCCAAATTTACATAAACTTCAATAATTCAAAATAAATACATAGAAATTCATAAAAATTACAAATAAATTCCTATAATTCATTTCAACACCTATAATTACCATAAAACACAATTTCATAATTTAAATAATTAATTTCCGAAAATTAGAAAATAATATTAAAATATTCAAAAATATCCAAAAATCCAAATAATCTCCAAAAATTCCAAAAAAATTCATACATGTAGATTAAGCTACTAGGATCAACATTTGGGAAGGGATTTTTCATGAATCAATCAATAGAAGCTCAAAAAAATCAAAAACCCTATTATGGCCGAATTTGAAAATTCGAAACCTAAGCAAATCAAGAGCATTTAAGCTCAAACCAAAGCTAGAATCACACTCACTGGAGGTCAAGGAGAAGAAAGAGGCCAGCGGTGTCAAAAACGGTGGCCGGAATCGTGGTCGACGGCGAGGAGAGGAAATTTTGGCCAAAATGGGAAAAATGGGTTGGCCGGCGTCGGGAAGGAGCTGCTGGCGGCGCACCGATGGTCGGGGATCGGGAGTTGCAGCGGGAGGGGAAGGTGGTCGCGCACGGGAAGAAGAAGAAGAAGAAGAAGAAAAAGAAAAGAAAAGAAAAGAAAAGAAAAAGAAAAGAAAAAGAAAAGAAAAAGAAAAGAAAAAAAAAAGAAAAAAAAAATAATTTTAATAAAATATTTGAAAAAAATCACACCCACACACTTAATATTTAATATTTTAAAATTTAATATTAATTAAAAATAATTAAATAACACATAAACAAATAATTAATTAATAAAATATTAGGGTAATATACTAAACCCTAATTAAATAAATATATACATACATAGGCTTTATTTAGTATTTTAAAAATACGTATGAGTTCATGTAAGTCCGAAAATATATTTAAAATAATTAATAATAAATTATTTACATGAAAATTTCTCCGAAAATGCAAGTCCCGGGAAAATTTTACGTAAAGTACTGTAAACAATACACAATAATTAAAATAGGTTTTAATTACATATCAACTCATGAAAATATCGTAACATATACAAAAATTATTAACACTGCATATCCTAGTACAGTGTTAAAATATTTAAAAGCACGGGATATTACAGGTAAAAACTTCTTGCTTAAGTAGTACACTACGTGCTCTATTCCATTTAACCCTTCTTGTGCTAACATTGCCCCTATTGCATCCTCTTCTAAAGCTAAGTACAAAACCAATGGCTTACCCTGTCTAGGTGGTTTCATAATAGGTGGATTAACAAGATACTCCTTGATTTTATTGAAAGCTTTCTGATAATCATCATTCCTCTTAATTGGCTGATCTTTCCTTAAGAGTTTAAAGATAGGATCACAAATTTTAGTGAGTTTTGTGATAAACCTACTAATATACTGCAACTTGCTAAGGAATACTCTTATTTCTTTCTCTGTCTTTGGTGCCGGCATTTCCTGGATGGCTTTCACACTATCCGGATCCACTTTCATTCCTCAGCTGCTCACTATATGCCCTAACAGCTTCCCTGAAGTAACCCCCAAAAAATGCCCTTCTTCGGGTTGAGTCTCAAGTTATACCTATCGATTCGGGCTAAGAACTTGTCTAAGGCTTCAAAGTGTCGTCCTCTTGTCTCTGATTTGACCATCATGTCATCCACATACACTTCAACCTCTTTATGCATCATATAATGGAAAAGTGCAGTAGCGACTCTTTGGTAAGTTGCACTTGCATTCTTTAGTCCAAAAGGCATCACCTTGTAACAATAGGTCCCTTATTCTATGATGAAAGCTGTCTTAATTTTGTCCATGACTGCCATTATGATCTGGTTGTACCTGGAAAATCCATCCATAAAAGAATACATTGCACTTACTGCAGCGCTATCCACTATTACATCAATATGAGGTAATGGGAAGTCATCTTTTGGATAGGCTTTATTTAGATCCCTAAAATCTACACACATTCATACTTTGCCATCCTTCTTAGGAACAAGTACTATGTTTGCTAGCCATTGAGGGTAGTTTACTACTTCTAGGAAGTTAGCCTGTATTTGCTTGGCAATTTCCTCCCTTATCTTTTCTGTCCATTCTGGTCTTAATCTGTGCAATTTTTGTTTAACAGGCTTGGTTTTTGGATGAGTTGGAATGTGATGCTCTACTATTTCCCTATCCAAACCTGGCATGTCTTCATAAGTCCAAGAAAATACTACCTTCCTTTTTGTTAATATTCTCTCAAAATTTTTTCTCTCTTCAGGAGTTACATCATATGATATATAAATGTTCTTTGGATTATCTTTTGTGCCCATGTTAAATGAATCAAATTGAATTGAATAAATTTCAAACATGCATGATCGATCAAAATTATAATGCATAGAACTATCAGGATGCACATCACACAAATAAGAAAAACCAGCATTCATATCATTGACTATAGAAAAAAAAACATCTTCGTCCGTATAAAGACCATATGTTATTACATCAGTTTCTTCATAAAAAACATTAATGAAACTATCACTAATGACAGTAGCTAAATCCTGGGGTGGTTCCTTCTCAGGTGGTAAACACAATAGCTCTTCAACATCATCACCTATCCTTTCAATTACTTGCTTCATGACTTCCTCTTTGTTGTTGGCCACTAGGCTTTCCACAATCTGCTCCTTGAGGATCTTACACCCAGGGACATCTTTTTCAGCCACATTAACAGATTCTTTGGTGCCCAAATAACACTTGCCTTCCCCTGGCTTGATGAAATTTTCACTTAGTGGTCCAATCCTTCCCAAGGGCTTTTATTTTTGCTTACTTCTTGTTCTTTACTCTTATACTAGTCTATCCTGCCTTAGTATATCTCAAACCCTTCGTATGGTCTTGGGTTTTAATGTTTAGGGGCTTAGGGCTTCCTTATTCATTCTTCCTGAGCCCCTATCCAGGTCGATAATTCATGCTTTCCATTATTTTTGCAACCCTGGGATCCATCTCATCAAATATTCCAACAACTTGGGAACCAGGCAGAACACACACTTGCTTTTGTTTATCAAGTATGGCTACCACAATTGCATTGGTTCCAGCTTTTATTGTCACGACATCTCCTTCATGAGGGAATTTTATTTTCTGGTGCATTGTTGAAGGTACTCCTCCTAGGGCATGAAACCACGGCCTTCCCAACAGTAGGGCATAGGTAACAGGGATGTCTAGTATAGTAAATTTAACAGTTGACTCTACGGGCCCTATTTTGACCAAAGCCTGAAATGTTCCCTCCATATTCTTGGTACTATCATCATAAGCTCTAATTTTGAGGTTTGAAATTGTCAAGTCATCTACTTTCAGACCTAGATTAGGTAGGATCTTTAGTGGGCATACATTTATAGTTGAACCATCATCCACCATTACGAAGTTGGTTCTCTTCCTTTTTACTTCAGCTGGGATATATAATGCCTTGTTATGAATTTCTTCCCTCCAAAGGCAAGTCATCATCTGAGAAGGTTATCAACCCATGTTTCTTTTCTGTCATCTTTGCTACCATAGCCTCTGGAGTAGCTACCGTTTCAATGCTCATGTTCGACAAAGCTTTAACCAGAGCCCTTCTATGGCTGGCTGAATGCATTAGTAATTCCCATATGCTCACACTCGCTTTAGCCTTCTTGAGTTATTCCAGGATCAGATCCTTTTTCTCTCCTTCCTCTACTTTTGTGTCTTCTATTTCTTCCCTTTCTACAACCCTTTCATTTTGCTTTTCTGCTGTCTGGTAATTCCTCCTGCTTCTGGTAACATGATTTACATTTGGAGTATCACTCCATACATCAACTCCAGTGGGTTTTTCTTTATCAGAATCATACCAGATGTCCATGGCCCCAACGATCCGTTCTCTTTTCCCATTTTTCCAAACTTTCACTGTGCATGTTTCTTTTCCCTTCAACTCCCTTAGCTTGTCCAAATATTGACTTAATAGCTGTTCCACTTTTTCTTGGGACATTTCTGGATTTAAGAATTCATCTTCTTCAAACTCATCACCTCATCTTGTCAGTATAATCGATTCAATGAGGATGTCAGCAGAAGCGGGTTTAGAATAGAATACTCTGTAATCGAACTTGCCCAAAGGTTGTCCCAACAGATCTTCAACTCCTCTTAGCGATTGCTCAGGAATTTTAGGCTCTTCTTTTACTGGCTTATCATCAAACTCATCTCCCCAACCTAAGGGCTCAATTGATTTAATACGGATATCAGCAGAGGGTGGTTTCAAGTAGAATACTCTATAATCAAACTTGCTTGAGGGCTGGCCCAATAAGTCTTCTACTCCTCTCTGTGACTGTCTGAAGGGTTCTCTATTGGGTATAAGGTTGAGGTCCTCAAAGGAGCTTAGCACTTCTTCTTCGCTAATGCCTAAGTTGATCATCATGGTGGCTGGTGGTGGAACATTTCGGTAATCTGGGAAAGGGTTGTTTCTGGTGTTTGGGTTGGGATTGGATTTCTCAGGGTTAGTGATTTTTTCAGAGTCTATTAGGTTTTGGATCTCATGTTTTAGGTGGATACAGGTATCTGTGGAATGGCCAGCTACTTGATAAAACTTACAGTAACTGTTTGGATCATAGCTAGGGAGATTTGGATTCGGGGGTTTGGAAAAGGTTAAGGGTCAGAGCAGGCCTTTTTGGATTAGCCTCTCTAGGACTTCGGAGAGTGGTTGGTTGAAGTTGGAGAACCTTCAGGGTTGCTGAACTGCACGCACCTCTATAGCTCGGCTAGTACTTCCTTGTTGTATGCCCCCAGTTGGGTAGTTTTGAGTTCCTATGCCTCTAATAATTTTCTTTTTCTCACTCTCAATTTCCTCAGCTTGTAACCCATCATCATACAAATCCGCAAAGGTTTTGGGATTTATCATTTGTAACCTCTTGACCAAATGAGGTGACACATTATGAACTATCATTCTAACTTGATCCTTCTCAGCAAGCTTGTTTTTCATCATTCCTACTTTGTTCATGAAACGAGTTAAGAAATCAGAAAAGGACTCATTTGGTTTTTGCTTAGTCAACTCCAAATCCCTAATTGACACTTCCAATTGAGTGTTATAATCATATTGTTTCAAGAATGCAGTACATAGTTCTTTCCAGTCAGCCCTAACAGATTTTTCTAACCCATGGTACCAGTTCACAACCATTCCTTCCAGGGATAACACAAATAGCCTAGCAACTACTGACAATGGTGCTTTAGTAGTGCTCATGGTTGTGGTGTATTGACTTAAATGAATCCTTGGATCTCCTCTCCCATCAAACTTCTGTATTTAAGGCATTTTGAATTTTTCAGGCAACTTATCTCCCGCCATTTATAGCATGTCATCAAAGTCAAAAGAATATCCCATTCCTTGTCCTCTAATCAGTTCTTCCATCTTGGACATTGTTTGAGTTAATGTTTGCATATGCTTAAACTCAAGGTCTTGAACCAATGCAAGTGACTCTCTCTTCGCCTTTTCTACCATGTAGTTTTCAATATCTTCCATTCTCACATCAGTAGTAGGCATATTTCTAGGAGCAGGTTACCCCCCAGCATTGTTAGCAGTAGGTGGAGGAGCTACAACAACAGGTGGAGCTCCTATAGCAGGTGGCTGTTCAACAGTAGCAGCTGGTGGTTGTTCAACAGTAGTAGCTGGTGGTTGTTCAATAATAGCAGTAGGTGGTTGTCTAATAATAGGTTGCACTAGTCTGGCCAAAGCTTGTATCAGTTCATCTTGCATCATAGCTCTCATGTCATCCATCAAAGGTCCCTTAATGTCCTCTAAGGTCCACATCTCTAATTGTTATTCCATTTCAGTCTGTTCAGTCTGAGCTGATTCAGCTTCTAGGAATGGTGGATTGATTGGACTCCCCTCTAGTCTCTTCAGTCTGTGAAGAATGCCTTGAGCTATAGACTCCAGACTTAAATCAACTCTGGTCAATCTGCCACCTCTTCATCCCCAGACATGAGAAGACCTGAATGAATCTATGATGGCTACAAAACAAGGTATTAGTATGATGCATGGACTATATGTATGCATGATGCATGTGTTTATGTAACAAGTAGCAGGCAAACACTTAGCAAGTAGCATGTATTAAGAAGCAATCAACAAGCAACATGCAATCATAAGCCTTCCAACCTTATTCCTCCCATACATGTATTCAATGGCGAGTTTCTTTTCCTAGGATTTTTGGTCTTGGCCTTCATATCAACAGGGGATATTAAGAGCCGATGTGCATGCTAAATCTCTCTTAAAAGAAAAAGCATAGAAGCAGCATTTCTAAATATAAAGGTCTAGCCTAATCCTTGTTAGCTTGAATGAGCTTCGAGGTATAGGCCTGGGCTTTTATAAGTAGAAATATCTCATGGCAATTCAAACAAACAAGCACTTTGGGTGAAGATCCTAGGGGAAGTAACTAGGCCATTATATATGGTTAGGGTCCGGTGAAAAGTTAAGGTTCCTTTAGCAAGATGCTCTCCATTATGGACTTTGAGTTACAGGCCAAGGTTAGAGGGGCCCAACATCCTTTACCAACTCGAGAGAAGATTACCCTGCTTAGGGACTTAAGTTACAGACTCTGGTCAAATGAGCCCAGTAATCTCTCTTGAAGGCTAAGAGTGATGGTTAGCCAATCTACAACTCCATGAAGCTAGTGGAATAATGGAATCATAAACCAACGCCATCGGTTTAGTGGGGACATGCAGAATGAATGTAAGAATGAAATAATAATCAATAAAACAATTCTAAAGAACACAAGTAGAATCAGTATCTCTTATCCCTAGTGGAGTCGCCACTGTAGATGGCGGGGTTTAGCGCGCGTCCAAGATTTTAGCAATCGTGACACTGTTTAGGCTCAGGCCCTTAGAGAACACACTAACCACTGTCACAAAGACATGGTGTGGAGATGAGGAGTCTCCACCCAGGGTAATAATTGGGACAATTTGATTGGTGGTACTCGATTCTCTAAAAGAAAATTAGCACCACAACCAGGATATTCTGGATACGAAATACTAACTTCTCTTAGTCTTGTGTTCATTTAGAATAATTTTATAAATGATTATTTCATCCTCCAATTACATGCAATTTTATTAAACTTTAATTAACGTCCATCTACCCAAAAAGGCAACAAGTCAATAAAATTACAAGTAAAAATGCACTCAAGATCACGTTGTCCCTAAGTCTAAACTATGTTAATTTTATTAAAAAAGTTAGCTAAATCTACATTTTATTTAGAAGTGAAATAGAATAAAAGTGGGCCTACATTTTATTAATTAATGAGCCTAAATTTTTTTAGTCTTTATAAGATATGGGCTTAAGTCTATTCAATTTTAAAGAAAAATTAAATTAGTGGGCCTAAGTCTAATATGGTTTTATTTTAAGTGGAATGTGGGCCTAGGTCTATTTATTTTAAAAGAAATGAAATTAAGCGGGCTGAGCTAAGTTTAAACAAGTTTTAATTAGCTAAGTGGGCCTAAAATCTAATTAACCTAATGGGCCTAAGTTGATTTTATTTATTTAAAGTCCTAAACCGTTTTAAAGCCTATTTATTTAGCGGGTTAGACCTAAACGTGGGCTTGGGGCCCAAAAACAAACATAAAAAGCCAAAAAAAACATAACAAATATAACAAAATCAAATCAAACACATATTCACATATGATTTCTAAAAAACCTAAATTAATTGCATACAAATCCAAACCCTAATTAACTGAAACCACCATTAATTTTAATTAATTTTTACCCAATTGAACCTAATTGCTAATCAATTTTAAAATATAGAAATTTAAATCTTTCACTATTCCCACTACTATGGCTATTACAAACTACGTATAGAATGAAAATTAAATAATTATACATCCAGAAATTAAAATAAACTACATAGGATACCAAAATGCAGAACAAAAATTAAAATCCTAAGAACTATTATTAAAACAGTACAGGTTCATCCATGGTATTCCATGGATCTTCTATTCAATTAGACACAAGCGGTATCATCCTCCTCAATCCACATATAGACATAAAAAAACAATCAAATTAGTAGTGAAATTAAATAACAAAAAATTAATGAAATGAATAAAAAATTCACTGAAGAGAAGAAAGAAAAAATGAATGTTGTGCATATGCCGTTTTGCAGCCCCTCAGATTAGGATTTTCATTGATGAAATTGACTCAGTGTTGATTTGATTATGGACTGAGACTAAAAATTATTGTATCATCTTCCTCAAATGAACTGAAAAAATTAGGGCTTTTTACAGAACAGAGGAATCATCAAAGTTTTTTTTCTATCTTCCCTATGTGTAAAAAAAATCCTCTGGAAAAAAGTCCTTCCGCCTAGCCCCTTCTCTCGCACGCATGCAGACTCTGCTTTTAAATGCAGAGTTTGCACGTACTGAACTTCTTCCAACGGAGGAACAAACCTATCTGATAAGATCAGATAGCGTTTATTTTGATTTCAAAAATATCTTCTGCATTTTTTTAAAAAAAACTTATCAGATAAAAATTGAATTTTCAACCAATCAAAACATTGAAAAAGTCAATAAAAACAAGGAAAAATACGAAAAAAAATAAAAAAATATCTTCTGTAATGCCGACCGGCATTTTGCAATGCCAATCCTAAAGCTCCTTTTTTTTAGCTTTTAATTACCAAAAGACCCTGAAAAATTGACTTATTTGCAATTAAACCCTAAAAAAACATTACAATTTAGTCCTTAAAGTCCAAAAAATCAATAACCAAGTTCAATTTTTGAATAAATTTCATAATAGGGGCTTACATCGCAATTGTACACAATTGCATCCCGAAATTGAGTGCATACAATAAGGAATGGGATATTCTTTTGACTTTGATTACATGCTGCAAATGGAGGGAGATAAGCTGCTTGAAAAATTCAAAATGCCTCAACTACAGAAGTTTGATAGGAGAGGAGATCCAAGAATTCATTTGAGTTAATACACCACAACCATGAGCACTACTAAAGCACCATTGTTAGTAGTTGCTAGGCTGTTTGTGTTATCCTTGGAAGGAATGGCTATGAACTGGTACCATGGGTTAGAAAAATTTGTTAGGGCTGACAGGAAAGAACTATGTACTGTATTCTTGAAACAATATGATTATAACACTCGATTGGAAGTATCAATTAGGGATTTAGAGGACTAAGCAAAAAATCAATGAATCCTTTTCTGATTTCCTCACCAGATTCATGAATAAAGTAGGATGATAAAAAACAAGCTTGCTGAGAAGGATCAAGTTAGAATGATAGTTTGTAATATGTCACCTAATTTGGTTGAGAGGCTACAGATGATGAATCCCAAAACCTTTGTATGATGATGGGTTACAAACTGAGGAAATTGAGAGTGAGAAAAAGAAAACTGTTAGAGGCACAGGAACTCAAAACTACCCAACTGGGGGCATACAACAAGGAAGTACTAGCCGAGTTGTAAAGGTGAGTGCAGTTCAACAACCCTGAAGGTTCTCCAACTTCAACCAACCACTCTCCAAAGTCCTAGAGAGGCTAATCCAAAAAGGCTTGCTCCGACCCTTAAACTTTTCTAAACCCCTGAATCCAAATCTCCCTGGCTATGATCCAAACAGTTACTACAAGTTTCATCAAGTAGCTGGCCATTCCATAGATACCTGTATCCACCTAAAACATGAGATCCAAAACCTGATAGACTCCAAAAAAATCATCGACCCTGAGAAATCCAATTCCAACCCAAACACCAGAAACAACCCTTTCCTAGATTATTAAAATGATCCACCACCAGCCACCATAATGATCAACTCAGGGGTTAGCGAAGAAGAAGTGCTAAGCTCCTTCGAGGACCTCAACCTTATACCTAATAAAGAACCTTTCGGATAGTCACAGAGAGGAGTATAAGACTTATTAGGCCAACCATCAGGCAAGTTTGATTACAGAGTGTTCTACTCAAAACCACCCTCTGCTAATAACCCTATTGAATCAATTGAGACCTCAGGTTGGGGAGATGAGTTTGATGATAAGCCAGTAAAAGCAGAGCTTGAAATTCCTGAGCAGTCGTTAAGAGTAGTTAAAGATCTGTTGGAACAACCTTCGAGTAAGTTCAATTATAGAGTATTCTATTCTAAACCTGCTTCTGCTGACATCCCCATTGAATCGATTATGGCTACAGGATAGGGTGATGAGTTTGAGGAAGATGAATCCTTAACCCCAGAACTATCCTAAGAAGGGGTTGAAGAGCTGCTAAGTCAACATATGGACAAGCTGAGGGAGTTGAAGGGAAAAGAAACATGCACAGTGGAAGTTTGGAAAAATGGGAAAAGAGAATGGATCGTTGGGGCCATGGACATCTGATATGATTTTGATGAAGAAAAACTCACTAAAGTCGATGTATGGAGTGATACTCCAAATGTAAATCATATTACCAAAAGCAGGAGGAATTACCGGACAGTAAAAAAGCAAAATGAAAGGGTTGCAGAAAGGGAAGAAACAGAAGTAGAGGAAGGACAGAAAGAGGATTTGATCCTAGAAAAATTCAAGAAGGCTAAAGCGACTGTGAGCATCTGGGAATTATTGATGCATTTAGGCAGCCATAGAAGGTCTCTGGTTAAAGCTTTGTCAAACATGAGCATTGAAACGACAGCTATGCCTGAGGCTATGGTAGTAAAGGTTACAAAAAAGAAACATGGGCTGATAACATTCTCAGATGATGACTTGCCTTTGGAGGGAGGAAATCATAACAAGGCATTATTTATCCCAGCTGAAGTAAAAGGGAAGAGAATGAACTTTGTAATGGTGGATGATGGTTCAGCTATAAATGTATGCCCATTAAAGATCCTGCCTAATCTGGGTCTGAAAGTAGATGACTTGATGACTTCAAACCTCATAATCAGAGCTTATGATGATAGTACTAGAAATGTGGAGGGAACATTTTATGCTTTGGTCAAAACAGGGCCTGTAGAGTCGATTATTGAATTTACTGTACTGGACATCCCTGTTACCTATGCCCTATTATTGGGAAGGCCGTGGTTTCATATCCTGGGAGGAGTACCTTCAATAGTGCACTAGAAAATAAAATTCCCTCATAATGGAGATGTCGTGATAATAGAAGCTGGGACCAATGCTGCTGTGGCATCCATACTGGATAAACAAAAACAAGTGTGTGCACCCCCTAGTTTCCAGATTGCTGGGATATTTGATGGGACTGAAATGAATCTGAGAGTAGCAAAAATATTGGAGAACATGAATTACCAGCTTGGACAAGGACTGAAGAAGAATGAACAAGGCGAATTCCCAGTATTCAAAAATCAAGATGACATAATAGGATTGGGATTTACAGGGGAAGCAAAGCCAAAAGGTAGAAGGGCAAGGAAGAGATTCACTGCAGAAAAGAGGAAGCTTTATGCAAAATTTGGTCCTTTGAGTCAGAACTTCATCAAGCCAAGGGAAGGCAAATACTATATGAGAGCTAAGAAATTAGTTAGAGTTGTTGGAGCAGATGTCCCTAGGTTTGAGATCTTCAAGGAGCAGATTATGGAGAATCTGATGAAGGACAACAAAGAGGAAGTGATGAAGCTGGCAGCTGACAGGATGGGTAGTACTGCTGTTAAAGAGTTATTATGTCAACCACCTCAAGGACAACCACTATGAGACTCAGCATCGCTAGCATTTAGAATAGGAAATAAAATTTCTCATTGTCTCATTGAATAAAATTTTAGTTTCTAGTGATCGATGATATAAATCCGGATTATGCTTGCTTATGTAATGTACATCCTAATGGTACTGTGCATTATGATATTGATTACATTTGCTTGTTTAACAAAAATTTAATTCAATTAAATTCATTCGAAATGGGCACAAATGCAAATTCAAAGAACATACATATATCACATGATATAACTTCTAAAGATAGGAAATGTGAGAAAAATAAAAAATAAAAAAGAAGAAAAAAGAAAAAAACAAAGAACAAAGAACAAAGAGAGAGTAAAAAAGCAACAGTAAGGTAAACATTAGAGAGGAAAATTCATGATTGACTGATAACAGAAGATATATCATATGATGTAATGAATGTTCTCATTTTTGCCCTAATGAATGATTAAAATTAAATTTTAAATTTTTGTTCAAACATCACATATTGGTCTTTATCATACTACATAAGTATCTGAATGGAAAATACATGATGAAAGATAAATTAGAGCTATAAGATCACTATTTTAGTTACGTTTTCTTTTTGCCACCTATTTTGTAATTTTCCTTATAAGCCTAGCGTCCCTTTATACCTTGAGAATTCAGGTGGCTTAGTAACTTGCTTTTCAACCCATACATTGTAATTGTCATCAATTATTGCATCAGCATCAAGCCTCATATTCTGCTTAAGAATTCTTTGAAGTGCAAGTCCAGTTGATTTCATCATCCAGAACTTGCTTTAATCAGTTCACCCACTCCTATGCATCTTCAATGCATAGGATTGCAGCTAATAGGGTTAATAAGACAAAGGGCCAATAATAATAAATGAGCAAACTGAGTCTCTTGTGCACATGAAGAAAGTGATTGCTAGGATGAATTCAAAATGAAGCTGGAGGCAACATGTAACTCCGAGACAAGTTAGGGGCAAAATGGTAAATACAATAATAGAACTTCAAAGTTAATGAAAATGATCTTAGGGCAGAAAGGAGTATACTATAAGTATATAGATATAACAGTTATTATATAATAAAAGCAGTGACAAAAAGTAAAGTTTAATGGTGCATTAGTCAATCACGAGCTCCAATGTAAAGTCATGGACCCCACTCACTGGCCTGGTTATTTGTCTGATAGGCTATATCAGAGGCTCAAACATCAGAAGTACCAACAATGAAGCATCAATTGCTTGAACCTATAAGCTGCTGATGAGGCACCTCATTCTCACACTCCAAGCTGCGAACATAGCTTTGCCCTAAATAGAAGACCTGTTAGGATCATGCATAACATGCATACACTTGCATACATTTGTTGTGAAATACTTGTCTTTGAGCCTAGGCAAGATTGTCCAACCACTTTGCTACTAACATTCAAGATTAATATTGTGAAAGTGCAGGAAAGTGGTCAAAGTATTCACAAGTAAAACATCTAAAGGAATGAAAATAAAAGGAATGACATTACTAAGAAGCATCACCATGGTGACCTTATGAGGCTGGATAAGGCTTTCAAGCTCCTCAAACTCAGTATCCATCTCCATAGTCTCATCGGGAGCATCATTTGGAATAGCCCTCTGCAATAGTTAGACCATTGTAGGGTGTGGAATATGCTAACGAGAAGGTCCAATATGTCAGTGATACATGCGCTCAGCCCTAAAAGGGGAAGAATGTACTCAAAACTTGAGATGAATGCACTCTAAAAAATTCTTTCATTATGAAATAAAAATCCTCTAACTCCTACATCTTTTCTTTTACAGGAAACATTGGGAAAAGGAATGAGGCCCTCTACTATAGCATCAATAGAATAAAGCCATAACTTCAATAATAGAATATCGTGACCCTACAACTAGAGACATCATCACCATAATCAAAAAGGAAAGAGTGTAAAAGAATAACATTGCATTTTGACAAAATTTCTTCACTTACAAATAAACCATACTAACTTATGGTATTTTGTGCAAGGAAAATAAAAGAGAACGAAGAAAAGGAAAGGAATCAATACATTAATAAGAATGACTAGGATAGCAAATGCTAATCACTCGTCAAAATCTCACTCTATGTGACAAATAGCCTGATAAATACCAAAGGGAAGTAGTATAACTCTATCTCTTTTTTTATTCTATAGTAAAGTACAAATTGAAAAAAAAATTATAAGATTGAGAGTAAATTCATCCACTTCATGATGTTATATGCAAAAACTTATCTCATAACCTTTGATTTTAGTGGCTTTCTTATATTAGCCTCTCATAATTCAGATGTCTTATTGACAGTTCTATGCTGAGAGTTTCTAAAACTCTAATCAATCTAATGCTTACTTTACACCTAAATGAGGGGAAAAATATGCAAAGACAAAATCTATGGACTTGCAGTATAAATTGGTTGAATTTCAAAGTGTCATTTTAGTCTTTTGAATAATAAATGTGCATATAATCTACTTCAATTCTCAAAAATGAGTACGAGTACAAATCCCTCAACGGTATCCACGCTGAGTAATACAAGAAAGGTGGGGGAACACTAAGAGGAGAATCAAAATAAGAGCAAGCATAATGTACTCCAATGCCCAAAAATGAGCAAGAGTATCAACGTGAACCTCTGGCGGTATCCACACTGAGTAATACAAGAAAGGCGGGGGAATACTAAAAGAGGACCCATGTAAAAAAATAATAAAAAAATAAAAATAATAAAAAAAAATTGCTCTATTGACTCCAATGCTCTATAAGATTATGAGTAGCCAAAGGACCTTTCCAACGGTATCCACGCTGAGTAATATGAGAAAGGCGGGGGATTACTTGGATAAGGATGAAAAGCACGAAAATAATTCAAAGACTGTTTTGATACTCCAAATTCAATATTTTTATACTTAATTTCCACAAGTTTTGTTTAGCAAATTTTTCCTAAAATTAGGTGTGGAAGTAAGCTCTTCACTTGGTAAATGCTACACTCTCAACATAAGATGGTTAACAATGCCTCTGACCTTTGCGAATGGCAAATAAGTGATAGTCATGAAAATAAAAAATAGTGAGATTTGTTAAGTACATGCTAAATTTTCAACTTCATAATGTACTTTTATACATTCATCATAGTTGAAACCAACTTCAACAAGTTTGCAGGAATTGTAAATCCAGAAAGAAGTGCATTTAACTTGTAGAGTTAGTTAACACATCAGTACAATAGAGAGCAGTCAAATATAGACACGCAGAAAGTCAAGAATACAGAAACTCTAAATCATTCATCTCGTGCTTTGGTATCAGGCCATGGGCTCCATCCTTTGGTAGGGTCATCAGGATGATGAGTGTCTGGAGATCTAGCAGATGAAATCCCAGCACTATACGGATCAAAGCCCAAGTCTACAAGCTGCCGATGAAGCATCTTATTCTCCCACTCTAGACCGTTAGAATAGTTATGCATACACAGAAAATACCATGTCATATGCATTACATGCATAACATGCATACATTTGCATTGTCTCAGTGAGGGTGCTTACTCGCCAACTGTCTATAACCTGCATCGTAAATAATCTCTGAGATGAGGCAAGTCTATATAAATACTCTGCCTATGTCTGGGGAATCTGTTTTGTAAAATTTTATTAATATCAATGTCAAGTGTACATATCCATATAAGAAATAAAGCAAACAAACTCACATGAGAAGCATATGGTGGATAAAAGCTAGGAAGTTGAGCATCACCAAACTGCATCTGCTGCTCAACTGGAGCCTGAACAGTGGAAGCCCAGTAGAATATAGACTTTTCTGGAAGAGAGACATCGCCAAGCGTAGCACCGATAAAGGCCCCATTGTGACTAGGCACAACGTGCTGAGCAGGATGACTAGGACTAGGTCTAGGCTTAGGGCTCTCAATCTCGAGAGCAATCTCAGTCTCTAGAGCAATATCAGTCTCCTCATCGACATTAATAGGAGAGCGAACCTCCTAAAACTGTTAAGAGAAGAAGTGAGTCATAGGTTCTAGAAACAGAAGCTGAATCATCGTTAATAGGAACATGCTCTAAGAGGCTCTTACGGATAAACTGCTGATAATGTCGAGAATGCTTAAGGAAATCTGAGGTAGCATATCCCTATAGTGCATCTCTCAGCTCTAAACCTATAAGATGCGAGCTACAGAGCATAGAGGAGGGAACATCAGATGGAATGCGACGTCGAGAAGGGCCAGCAGACCAGCGATACACTCGCTCCCCTATATACCACATCAGATAGCCATAACTAGAGAGTAGGATCCTCATAGGCTCTAAGTGGGCTGTAGTCGCCATGAAATCATATCACTGGATGTCCTCAGCACCCTTCAACCAATCAGAGCTTATATGTAATTTATGTAAATTAAATCTAATTTCTATTAAACTATAACATACTAATGATTTTATTTTCTTCTTTCTTACCAGGTGCCACTCGACAGTGTTCAACTGATCACGGTATGTTTGTAAAGTGTTCTTATTGTTAGTAAGGTGAGAAGAACCCCATCTCATCATCAGAGGAAAGGTCCTATCAGAACTGATAGCGTTAAAGCCTCAAATTAGCCCGATCTCTATGCTCCAGATATGAAAAAAGAGAACACATCAGAAAAAGCAAAGAAGAGAAAAACTATAAAGATCAATTGAAGGAGAACATACATGTAAGACATGCCAAAAGCCACACATTGTGATAGCACCTCTACAGACAGTGTCCAGTCTATAATAAATATAAGCAAGTGCAGCAGATCCCCAATCTAATGTGATAACTCTATCCAAATCACGAAGAGGACCCAACAGAGCAATACTGACCTTATGACCGGTCTCACAAAAGAGGGTCGTGCCTAATAATATCAAGAGGAAACACCTTGCCTTATGAATAATTTGATGAGGAGTCGAAGTAGGAAGGTGTCTAAATCCCTCAACTACTGATGAAAGAAGAACATTCTTTCAATTCTTCCATGTTGGGGCGAACTCGATCAAGTCTCACACGTACTGACTCCGTGCATGCTTTGGAAGACTACAATAGCTGATGTCAAATGGAACTGGGGATCCCCCAAAGGCAATCCCGATGATAGCAGAGAAGCTCATAGGTGAAATGGTCAGCTCACCCACACGAGTATGAAAAGTGTGGGTAGTATCCATCCATCGCTCGATCAAAGAAAATAAAGAATAACGGTAAGATCGGCCTTGAACAGTCAGAAGTACAGTGATGAAATGCCTAAATCCGGAAGTGCAAATCAAATGTGTCACCTATTTCGGCAGTCCATGAAATAATTCTCGGGCTAGATTGAAACAGCCCGTGAACTTCATCGGACGCTATTTCGATTTCAAAAAGAAAATAATAATTAATTAATTGAAAGATTAATTAATTAATCAAAGAACTTAAATTGAAGGATTTTATTAGTTAATTAATTAACTACCTATACAATTTTTTTTTGATCAGCAGTGTAGATTGTCGACTGGTAATCTAGAATGTCGATCATCATTAACCTAGTCAATAAAAAATTTAGAATTTTGATCAGAATTCCAGACATCCAATTCTCCATTCTGATAACCCGGGAGTCAAATTTCATATTTTCAGAGTTAATTTCAATTTATCATGCATTTTCATATTAATTTCTGACTAATATACATGTCAATGTCAATTTCTACTCTACAACTAACTCTAATTACTTATTATACTGGTAATATTTTTGTAGAAATAAATAGAAGCAAGAAAAGTTATCTCATTACCCATATCTCTGCACCTATGGGTATGTAAATGAGTCAAGGGAAATATAGTTGAGTCTTCACGAAGTTCCAGATTATTCTAAGAAAAATGAAGAGGCAGAATCCTTTAACATTCTGAAGTCTCAGCTCCCTCATGTTGTCTATGTGATGAGGAGGCCATAGGATCAGACGGATTGCAAATCGGACAACAGATGGTGAAGAAATCAAGAAAAGAAAAATCAAGATCAAGTGAAAAAAAGAAGAAGAAGAAAAGAATGGGAAGAGAAGTGAAGTGATCGACAAAAGGGAAAGAATATATAAAGGGAGAATATCCATTTTAATCCTTTCAATTTATTTACTTTTTATCTATCTTTTCTTTCTTGTAATTTGGTCCATAATTGCATTCTGATTAGGAACATGTTCCTAATTAAATCATGACATTCATCAAATTAATAATTCATTGAATTATTAAGACTGTATAATCAATCTATGATCTTGAATCTTCTATCAAATACAAGATACTGAACAAGATTACATAACTCATTTTTTGCATTTTACATGCATGATTTCAATCAAAGGTTTCATATGTTGCACAGTAACTATGATATGAATTTCAAATCATTATGTTATATGCTGCACAGTAGTCATAACCTTCATTATGTTATGTACTATATAGCAGTTATGACATGAACCTTCGAATTCCTCATTGCTAGACATTCCACAGGAACTATAGCAAATTTTCAATTCAGTTACACTAGACATCCCATAGAAAGATAGTGTGCATCGTTAGACATCCCACAGGGAATATAACGAATTCAATTCAATTACGCTTGACATGCTATAAGGAATATAGTGTGCATCGTTAGACATCCTACAGGGAATATAACAAATTTCAATTCAATTACATTAGACGTCCCACAAGGAATATAGTGTGCATCGTTAAAAGTCCCACAGGGAATATAATGATATTTTAATTCAATTACATTAGACGTCCCACAGGGAATATAATGTGCATCGTTAAACGTCCCATAGGGAATATAACAAAATTCAATTCAATTACACTAGACATCCCACAGGGAATATAGTGTGCATCGTTAGACCTCCCACAGGGAATATAACGAAATTCATCATTGCTAGATGCTCCACAGGAACTATAGCAAGTGTTCAACATATCATTGCTAAACGTCCCACAGGGAATATAGCGAAACTCATTTGCACAAAGTACACTAGACGTTCCATAGGAAATATAGTGTGACTTATCAAATACTACACCTTGCTCAACAATTTAAGCATTAATCTATCACTGATGATACAATCAAGTGTCCTAATTTCTTTCTTTCAAAATTGTGTGCTTCTCTTGCTTTGCCGCAATTTGTCAAGCAAACAGCAACAAAGGGGGGCAACTATAAGCACTCAATTTCGGGATGCAATTGTGCATAATTGTGACGTAAACCCTTATGATGAAATTTATTCAAAAATTGAACTTGGTTGTTGATTTTTTGGACTTTAAGGACTAAATTGTAACATTTTTTAGGGTTTGATTGCAAATAAGTGAATTTTTCAGGGGTCTTTTGGTAATTAAAAGTTGACAATTATTTCCTCGCACAGTTTCTCAACGTCTGACTCTCTATCCAGTGCACGCTTCTTCCACCCCTCATCCTTATCGCCTAGGGAGGACCCCAATAATGGATTTACCCTTTAGATTGGCATCTTCAGTAGGTGCTACTAGCGCATTAAGCTCATGTGATGGAGAAGGAATTTCAACATTTTCTTGTACTTTAGGCTCATCACAAGCCAAATCTCATCCATAAAGGAAAAAAAGTCAGACATTTACAAATAAAAAAGAAAACACAAAAGTCAGAACAATACCTCCCGAAGCTCAAAACATACCAATGGATTGTACATGATTAGGGCAGAATCTCCAAAGATATCTTCTGGATACATCTTTGGCAGACTGAGCATTTTTTTTAACTTTTAATTACCAAATGACCACTGAAAAATTCACTTATTTGTAATCAAACCTTAAAAAAATTGCAATTTAGTCCTTAAAGTCTAGAAAATCAACAACCAAGTTCAATTTTTGAATAAATTTCATCATAGGGGCTTATATCACAATTGTGCACAATTGCATCCCAAAATTGAGTCTGCCAAAGATGTATCTAGAAGATATCTTTGGAGATTCTGCCCTGATCACATATAATCCATTGGTATATTTTGAGCTTCAGGAGGTATTGTTTTGACTTTCTTATGTTCTTTTTTATTTGTAAATGACTGACTTTTTTTCCTTTATGGACAAGATTTGGCTTGTGATGAGCTTGAAGTAGAAGAAAATGTTCAAATTCCTTCTCCATCACATAAGCTTACTACACTAGTGGCACCTACTGAAGATGCCAGTCTGAAGGGTAAATGGTCCTCTCTAGGTGATAAGGATGAGGGGTGGAAGAAGCGTGCATTAAATAGAGAGTCAGACGTTGAGAAACTGTGATAGGAAATAATCGTCAAGTGTCTGAAGCTCTCCGGGTGTCCAAACATGAAGGCTTGGATCCTTAATAAAATAAAGCCTTCAAGCATCTTAAACACTCAAGTTAGAGACTAATATGTAGAATCCTTAAAGCTGCCAACTGACATACAGTACTAGATGAAGGAGGACAATGAGGAGCTGTACAACTCCATGATTGGACACTTGTTGGAGGTGAGAGTATAATGTTGTCTATCTTGTATTTTGTGTTTCCAGGGAACGACATTTGTTCTCTTTCTCAAATGGCTTAGGCTTTGCTATTGGCAAAAGATAATTACTACTACTTGAAGAGCCACTATAGCTTGAAAGAAACAGAGTTAGGTACCATAGCAATCGACTTCGAAAAGAAGTTAGATAAGGTAAAGGCAGCGTTGGAGCTCTACCAAAGTAAACACGTGGAGGCAAGGTTTGAGGTGGAGGCGAGTTAGAAAAAAGTGGTTGATCTGGAGCATAGTCAACCTCAATTAACTTCTAAGATCATGGAGTAAGATGCCCAGATCGTTGCCTTAAAAAGGTAGCTAGGAGAAGCCAAAAAATCCCACGAAGATGAAAAAAAGATGTATTAGAACATGATTGGGGGATTTTTGAAGGCATATAAGTTCGAGTGCCGAAGAGTTATGCTTGCCCAGAATTCAGCATTAGACTTTTTGGACTTGGATAAGAAAACTGTGGCTGTCCTAGATGGACTGCCTATGAAGAGGATGCTCAAAGTAAAGCCTCGTCCCTTCGTGTAAAAAAAGCTAAGTCTGCTGCTACGGGATCATCCTCTAAGCTTCTGCCATTTGAGTCTTTACAACCGAATGTCCCTTCATCTTAGCCTTTTGATGCTCAATTATTAGATTAGGATATGTGCTATTCTTTTTTTATAGTGTAAGTTATTCTGTAATGTAACCTTTGCTAATTAATAAAGAAATTTTTTTTGGATAAGATCTCATGTACATCTATTGGTAGTATTTTTGAAGACAATCCGAGTTTTAATACCATTGTAGTTCTTTCCCATCTTTATACAATTCGAGTTTTAATACCACTGTAGTTCTTTCCTATCTCTATCTCTGATCTTGTATGCCTCTTTAGTTGTGCTCTCTATGATCTGGTAGGGACCTTCCTAATTAGGTCTGAGTTTTCCTATACCTGTATTGCCTGTGTTGATCTTTGCCCTTTTGAGTACCTAATCTCCCGCTTTGAAATGTCTTGGCTGGATGTGCCGATGATGACATTTAGCAATTTGCCATCTTTATACTTTTATGACTACGAAAGCCCATTCTAATCTTTCTTCCAGTAGATCCAGGTATATCCGGGTGTTAATGTTGTTGGTGTCCTGATCTAATTCTTTGCTGACCTTGTAACTTAGTGATCTAATTTCTACTAGTATCACTACGTCCATACCGTAGGTTAGTCTGAATGGGGTTTCTCTTGTGGATGATCTAGGCGTAGTCCTATAATCCTATATGACACTGTTAAGTTCTTTGACCTAGTTTTCCTTTTTTATGTCGAGCCTCTTCTTCAATCCTTGCATGATAATCCTATTGGTGACCTCCATTTGCACATTTGTCTGTGGATGAGCTACTGAGGTGAAATGAAGCTTTATTTTGAGGTCAGAGCAAAGCCTTCTAAATTTCTCATTATTGAACTACTTTTCATTGTCTGTGATTAGGGTATGCGGTATTCCGAACCTATAAATGATTTATCTCCAAAAGAAATGTTGAACTCAGGCTTTTGTAATGGTTGGTATAGCTTCCACTTCTACCCACTTAGTGAAATGGTTTATGGTCAAAATTAGGAATTTTTCTATGATGTTGAGGTTGGGAAGGGACCTAGGATGTCCATTCCCTAAGGGCCAAGGGCTGCCAATCGGATGTTGAGGCTTTGAAGGCTTGTGATTAAGTTGGGCAAATTATTGGCACTTATGGCATTCCTGGGTTAGCTTTCAAGCATCCTGGAACATGGTGGGCTAGTAGTATCCTTGCAATAATGCTTTTCTGGTTAACGAGTATTGTGATTTATGTGCTCTACAAATTTGTTCATGGATTTCCCTAAGTATGTAACTCCCTTCTTTTAGGGACACACAATTAGACCATGGGTGTGAGAGGGATCTTCTGTAGAGTTCTCCATGGCAAATAGAGTAGTGGGCTGCCTTTATCTTCAGTTTCCAAGCTTTCAATTTCTCTTCTGGAATTGTCCCATTTTTCAGATATTGAACGATTGGTTTCATCCATTTGGGAATTCCTGTACATCCCTGATTTTTGAATCCTCAATGCTTGGTTTTGTCAGTGCTTTAGTGAGCTCCATTCCTTTAAATGCTTAATTATCTTCAGCCGCTGACCTGGTTAATAGGTCAGCCTTAGAGTTTTCATTTTAGGGAATCTGGATGATTTCCCACTGTCCCCTGTCTTGCTCGATCTTCTTCAGTAATTGCATGAATTTTCCAACATATTTGGCAATGCTTAAATATTTAATTTAGAATGTCCCTTTGACATGGTTCACTACCAATTGAGAGTCTGAGTGTATCGTGAGATGCTCAACTTTAACCTATGTGGCCAACTTTAGGCTTGTGATGAGTGCTTCATATTTTGCAGCATTCTTGATTGCATTATACTTTATTTGAATGGCATATCTAATGTGAACTTTATGTGGTCCTTTGAGGATAATCCTGGCATTGAATCCTTGGGTGAAGGATGCCCTATTGACATAGAGCCTCCATTCCGGTGCTTTGGAAGTGGTGAGATCTTTTGGCGTCATTTCCTGTACAAAGTCTGTTAATACTTGAGCCTTCACCTACTGTCAGGACTCATAGTCGATGTTGAATTCTCTAAATAATATTAACCATTGAAACAACCTGTCAGATTTCTCAAGTCTTTGTAGAATTTTTCTCAAAGGGAAGCTGGACCTTACTACGATGGGATGAGCTTGGAAGTAGTGCCTAAGCTTTCGGGAGGTATGGACGACGGCCATGGCCAATTTATCTAGTGTTAGGTATCAAATCTCTGATCCTTAAAATACTTTGCTAAGGTAGTATACTGGGCTTTGTTGACTCTTTTCCTCCTTCACTAGTACTAAAGTGATGGATTCTCGACCCACGAAGAGGTATAAGTACAATGTTTCCTCTAGAATCGGTCTGCTGAGCAGAGGTGGCAAGGATATGAATTTTTTAATATCTTTAAAGGCTACCTGGCAGTCTTCAGTCCAAACAAATTTCTAGGAATTTTTTAAAGTTTGAAATAGCGGTAGGCACCATTTGGTTGAGCAAGAGATGAAACACCCCAAAGCCATGATCCTACCATTCAGTTTTTGAAGCTCGTGGATAGTCTTCGGAGCTTTTATATTGAGAATGGCCTCCATCTTTTCTAGGTTAGCTTTAATACCTCTGTGGGATATCATGAATCCCAAGAACTTTCTTGCCTTGATTTTAAAGACGCACTTCTTTGGATTCAACTTGATTTAGGGCTGGCTTAGTAATTGGAGGATTTGATCAAGGTCCATGAGGTATTGCCCTGCATGCTTACTTTTGATAATAATGTCATCCACATATACTTTCACATTTTTCCTGATCTGATTCTAGAGTACATGGTTCATCATCCTCTGATAGGTTGCCCCTGTATTCTTTAATCTGAAGGGCATCACTTTGTAGTAGTAAAGACCTTCGTGGGTGATGAAGAATGTTTTCTCTTGGTGTTCTTCCTTCATTGATATATGGTGATATCCTTGTGCTGCTGTAAGCTCCCAATTTTGGGATGCAATTGTGCACAATTGTGACGCAAGCCCCTATGATGAAATTCATTCAAAAATTGAACTTGGTTGTCGATTTTCTAGACTTTAGGGACTAAATTGCAATATTTTTTAGGATTTGATTACAAAGAAGTCAATTTTTCAGGAGTCTTTTGGTAATTAAAAGTTTTTAAAAAATTAAAATTAAGATCGGCATTGGTGTAATGCTGATCGACATTGCACAATGCCGATGCGTAAAAGTCCCATTTTTTCAATTTTTTGCATATTTGTTTCTTATTTTTTGTTGATTTTTTCAGTGTTTTGATTGGTTAAAAATTGAATTTTTATTATTAGTTTTATCTGAAAATTTTTTTGACGCATTCAAAACATTCAAAAATCAAATCTTATCACTATATTTTGGAGATATAAGTCTGTTCCTCCAAAGGAGGAAGTCAGTACGTAGGCAGACTCTGCATTTAAAAGTAGAGTCTGCATGCGTGCAAAGGGGGGACCTTTTTTCTTCGGAGGATTTTTACTCATGGAGAAATTGAGAGAAATACACACATACGCAGATATTGAAACTTAACTGTGCAAAAAAAAAACCCTAAAATCTAAAATGCTACTGAGAACATCTTTTCAATCCAGAATCAATAGCTATTCAATTTCAACAGTGATAATCCAATCTGAGGGGCTAAAAAGGGCATTTGCACAACATCTAAATTATCAATGTTCTTTTTCTATTTCATTCTTTTCTATTATTTTCTTTTTGTGATTTTTTCCTTTTATTTTTGTTATTGTTTTGATTATTTAATTTCATTACTAATTTGATTACTTTTGTTTTTTTTTTTTTTGATGTCCATATGTGGATTGAGGGGGATACTGCCTATGTTTAGATAAACAAAAGGTCCATGGAATGTCATGGAAGAACATGTATTGTTTTCTAGTAGAACTTAGGATTTTTATCTTTATTTTGTATTTTGGTATCCTGTGTAGTTTTTTAATTCATGGTTGTATAATTGTTAAATTTTAATTTGATACGTAGTTTGTAATAGTCCTAATAGTGGGAATAGTAAAAGATTTAATTTTCTACACTTTAAAATTAATTAGTGAAACTAGGTTCACTGGGTAAAATTAATTAAAATTAATGGTGGCTTTAGTTAATTAGGGTTTGTATGTAATTAAATTAAGTTTTTTTAGAATTCGTATGTGAATGTGTTTTGATTTGATTTTGTTATGTTTTTGGGCCCCAAACCCACGTTTAGGTCTAACCCATTTAATAAATAAGCTTAAAAATGGTTTAAGACTTTAAATAATTAAAATCAATTTAGGCCCATTAGGTTAATTAGATTTTAGGTCCACTTAGTTAATTAAAAACTTTTTTAGACTTAGCTAAGCCCACTTAAATTTATTTCTTTTAAAATAAATAGACCTAGACCCACATTTCACTTAAAATAAAACCAAATTAGACTTAAGCCCATTAATTTAATTTTCTTTTAAAATTGAATAGACCTAAGCCCATTTTTAGACAAAGTAAAATAAATAGATCTAGGCTCATTAATTAATAAAAAATGTAGGCTCATCTTTAGTCTCTTTCTCACTTGTAAATAAAATGTAAATCTAGTTAACTTTTTAATAAAATTAACATAGTTTAGACTTAGGGACAACACGATCTTGAGTGCATTTTTTATGTGTAATTTTATTGACTAGATGTCTAGAGTTAAATGGATGTCAAATAGGGTTTAATAAAATTGCATGTAATTAGAGGATGAAATAATCATTTATAAAATTATTCTAAATGAACACGTGACTAAGAGAAGTTAGTATTCCGTATCCAGAATCTCCTGGTTGTGGTACTAGCTTTCTTTTAGGGAATCGAGTACCACATTTTCAATTTGTCCCAATTATTACCCTGGGTGGCAACTCCTCATCTCCACACCATATCTTTGTGACAGTGGTTAGTATGTTCTCTAAGGCCCTGAGCCTAAACAATGTTGTGGTTGCTAAAATCTTGGACGTGTGTTAAACCCCGTCGTCTACAGTGGTGACTCCATTGGGGATAAGAGATACTGATTCTTCTTGTGTTCTTTAGAATTATTTTATCGATTATTATTTCATTCTTGCATTCGTTCTGCATGTCCCTACTAAACCGATGATGTTGGTTTATGATTCCATGATTCCACTAGCTTCATGGAGTTGTAGATTAGCTAACCATCACTCTTAGCCTTAACTCAGTTCAAGAGAGATTAACGGGCTCATCTGACCAGAGTTTGTAACCCAAGTCCTTAAGGGGGGTAATCTTCTCTCAAGTTGGTAAAGGATGTTGGGCCCCTCTGACCTTGGCTTGTAACTCAAAGTCCATAATGGAGAGCATCTTGCTAAGGGAACTTTAACTTTTTCATCGGACCCTAACCACATATAATGGTCTTGTTACTTCCCCTAGGATTTTTTACCCAAAGAGCTTGTTTGTTTGAATTGCCATGAGGTATTTCTATTTATAAAAGCCCAGGCCTATACCTTTGAAGCCCATTCAGGCTAACAAGGATTAGGCTAGACCTTTATATTTAGAAATGTTGTTTCTGTGCTTTTTATTTTAAAGAGAGATTTGGCATGCGTGTCGACTCTTAATATCCCCTGTTGATATGAAGGCCAAGATAAAAAATCCTAGGAAAAGAAACTCGCCATTAAATATGTGTATGGGAGAAAGAAGGTTGGAAGGTTTGCTTGCATATTGCCTGTTGATTGCTTCTTGATACTTGCTACTTGCTAAGTGCTTGCCTACTATTTCTTGTATAAACACATGCATCATGCATACATACAGTTCATGCATCATACTAATACCTTATTTTGCAGCCATCATAGATTCATCTGGTCTTCTCGTGTCTGGGGATGAAGAGGTGGCAAATTGACTAGAGTTGTTTTAATTCTGAAGTCCATAGCTCAAGGCATTCTTCACAGACTAGAGAGATTAGAAGGGAGTCCAATCAATCCACTATTCCTAGAAGCTGAACAAACTTAGACTGAATAAACTGAAATGGAACAACAACTAGAGATATGGACCTTAAAGGACATTAAGGGAGCTTTGATGGATGACATGAGAGCTAAGAGGCAAGATGAACTGAGATAGGCTTTGGCCGAACTAGTGCAACATGTTGTTGGACAACCACCTGTTGCTGTTATTAAATAACCACCTGCTGGTACTGTTGAACATCAACCTACTGTAAGAGCTCCACCTATTGCTGTAGCTCCTCCACCTACTGTTAATAATGCTGGGGGGTAACCTGTTGCTAGAAATATGCCTACTACTGATGTGAGATTGGAAGACGTTGAAAACTACATGGTAGAACAGGCAAAGAGTGAATCACTTGAATTGGTTCAAGACCTTGAGTCCAAGAAGATGCAAGCACTAACTCAAAAAATATCCAAGATGGAAGAGCTGATTAGAGGACAAGGAATGGGATATTCTTTTGACTTTGATGACATGCTGCAAATGGAGGGAGATAAGCTGCCTGAAAAATTCAAAATGCCTCAACTATAGAAATTTGATGGGAGAGGAGACCTAGAATTCATTTAAGCCAATACACAATAACCATGAGCACTACAAAAGCACCTCTAGTAGTAGTCACTAGGTTGTTTGTGCTGTCTCTAGAAGGAATGGCTGTGAACTAGTACCATGGGTTAGAAAAGTCTATTAGAGCTGATTGGAAGGAACTATGTACTGCATTCTTGAAATAATATGATTATAACACTCGATGGGAAGTGTCAATTAGGGATTTGGAGTTGACTAAGCAGAAACCAAATGAGTCCTTTTCTAATTTCCTCACTAAATTCATGAATAAAGTAGGGATGATGAAAAACAAGCTTGCATAGAAGGATCAAGTTAGAATGATAGTTCATAATGTGTCACCTAATTTGGTTGAGAGGCTACAGATGATGAATCCCAAAACCTTTGTTGATTTGTATGATGATGGGTTACAAGCTAAGGAAATGGAGAGTGAGAAAAAGAAAACTACTAGAGGCACAGAAACTCGAAACTACCCAACTAGGGGCATACAACAAAGAAGTACTAGCCAAGCTATTGAGGTGCGTGCAGTTCAGCAACCTCGAAGGTTCTCCAACTTCAACCAACCACTCTCCAAAGTCCTAGAAAGGCTAATCCAGAAAGGCCTACTTCGACCCTTAACCTTTTCTAAGCCACCAAACCCAAATCTCCCTGGCTATGATCCAAACAATTACTGCAAGTTTCATCAAGTAGCTGGCCATTCCATAGATACCTGCATTCTCCTAAAACACGAAATCCAAAACCTGATAGACTTTGGAAAAATCATTGACCTTGAGAAATCCAATTCTAGCCCAAACACCAGAAACAACCCTTTCCCAAACTACCAAAATGTTCCACCACCAGCCACCATAATGATCAACTTAGGGGTTAGCGAAGAAAAAGTGCTAAGCTCCTTCGAGGACCTCAACCTTATACCTAATGGAGAACCTTTTGGACAATCACAGAGAGGAGTAGAAGATTTACTAGGCCAGCCCTCAAGCAAGTTTGATTATAGAGTATTTTACTCAAAACCACCCTCTACTGATATCCCTATTGAATCAATTAAGCCCTCAGGTTGGGGAGATGAGTTTGATGATAAGCCGGTAAAAGAAAAGCTTGAAATTCCTGAGCAATCACCAAGAGGAGTTGAAAATCTATTGGGACAACCTTCAGGCAAGTTTGATTATAGAGTATTCTATTCTAAACCTGCTTCCACTGACATACCCATGGAAGAGATTATGCCAACAGGATGGGGTGATGATTTTGAAGAAAATAAATTCTTAACCCCAGAACTGTCCCAAGAAGGGGTTGAAGAGCTGCTAAGCCAACATATGGATAAGCTGAGGGAGTTGAAAGGAAAAGAAACATGCATAATGGAAGTGTGGAAAAATGGGAAAAGGGAATGGATCGTTGGGGCTGTGGACATCTGGTATGATTCTGATGAAGAAACCCATTGGAGTTAATGTATGGAGTGATATTCCAAATATGAATCATGTTACTAGAAGTGGGAGGAATTACTAGACAGCAGAAAAGCAAAATGAAAGGGTTGTAGAAAGGGAAGAAACAAAAGATGCAGATGTAGAGGAAGGAGAGAAAGAAGACATGATCCTGGAACAACTCAAGAAGGCTAAAGCGAGTGTGAGCATCTGCGAATTACTGATGCATTTAGGTAGTCACAAAAGGGCTTTGGTTAAAGCTTTGTCGAATATGAGTATTAAAATGGCATCTACACCTGAGGCTATGGTAGCAAAGGTGACAGAAAAGAAACATGAGCTAATAACATTTTCAGATGATGACTTGCCTTTAAAGGGAAGAAACCATAATAAGGCATTATTTATCCCAGCTAAAGTAAAAGGGAAGAGAACCAATTTTGTAATGGTAAATGATGGTTCAACTATAAATGTATGCCCACTAAAGATCCTGCCTAATCTGGGTTTGAAAGTAGATGACTTAATGGTTTCAAACATCATAATTAGATCTTATGATGATAGTACTAGGAATATGGAGGGAACATTTCAGGCTTTGGTCAAAACAGGGCCCGTAGAGTCGACTGTTGAATTTACTGTGCTGGACATCCCTGTTACCTATGCCCTGATATTGGGAAGGCTGTGGTTTCATGTCTTGGGAGGAGTACCTTCAACTGTGCACCAGAAAATAAAATTCCCTCATGAGGGAGATGCCGTGACAATAGAAGTTGGAACCAATGCAGTTGTGGTAGCTATACTTGATAAACAGAAGCAAGTGTGTGTTTCGCTTGGTTTCTAAGTTGCTAGAATATTTGATGGGATGGATCCCAAGGTTGCAAAAATGATGGAAAGCTTGAATTATTAACCTGGACAGAGGCTTAGAAAGAATGAATAAGGAAGTCCTAGGCCCCCGAACATTAAGACCCAGGACCATATAAAGGGTTTGGGATATACTAAGGCAGGACTAGCTAGTAGACAAACAAAGAATAAGGAGAAAGCAAAAAGAAATAAGCCTTTGGGAAGAATCAGACCACTAAGTGAGAACTTCATCAAGCCAAGGAGGGGCAAGTATTATCTAGGCACCAAAGAATTTGTAAACATGGCTAGAAAGGATGTCCCTGGGTTTGAGATCTTCAAGGAGTAGATTGTGGAAAACCTAGTAGCCAACAACAAAGAGGAAGTCATGAAGCAAGTAACTGAAAGGATGGGTGATGAGGCTATTGAGGAACTGCTGTGTCTGCCACCTGAGGAGGAACCACCCCAGGACTCAGTTACTGTCATTAGTGATAGTTTTATTGATGTTTTTTATGAAGAAACTGATGTAATAACGTTCGATCCTTATGCGGACGAGGATGTTGTTTTTCCTATGGTCAATGATATGAATGCTGGTTTTACTTACTTGTGTGATGTGCATCCTGATAGTTTTGTGCATTATAATTTTGATAGGTCATGCATGTTTGACGTTAATTCAATTCAATTTAATTCATTTAACATGGGCACAAATGATAATCCAAAGAATATTTCTATATCACATGATGTAACTCTTGAAGAGAGGAAAAATTTTGAGAGAATATTAACAAAAAGAAAGGTAGTATTTGCTTGGACTTATGAAGACATGCCAAGTTTGGATAAGGAAATAGTAGAGCATCACATTCCAACTCATCCAAAAACCAAGCCAGTTAAATAGAAATTGCGTAGATTAAGGCCAGAATGGAGAGAAAAGATAAAAGAGGAAATTGCCAAGCAAATACAGGCTAACTTCCTGGAAGTAGTTGACTACCCTCAATGGCTAGCAAACATAATACCTGTTCCTAAGAAAGATGGCAAAGTATGGATGTGTGTAGATTTTAGGGATCTAAACAAAGCCTATCCAAAAGATGACTTCCCGTTACCTCACATTGATGTAATAGTGGATAGCACTGCAACAAGTGCAATGTATTCTTTTATGGATGGATTTTTTGGGTACAACCAGATAATGATGGCAGTCATCGACAAGATTAAGACAGCTTTTGTCATAGAGTGGGGGATCGGTTGTTACAAGGTGATGCCTTTCTGACTAAAGAATGCAGGTGCAACTTATCAAAGAGCCGCTACTGCACTTTTCCATGATATGATGCATAAGGAGGTTAAAGTGTATGTAGATGACATGATGGTCAAATCAGAGACAAGAGGAGGACACTTTGAAGCCTTAGACAAGTCTTGGCCCAAATTGAGAGGTACAACCTATGACTCAACCAGAAGAAGTGAATTTTTGGGGTTACTTCAGGGAAGCTCTTAGGGTATATAGTGAGTAGTCAGGGAATTGAAGTGGATTCGGATAAAGTGAAAGCCATCTAAGAAATGCCAACACCAAAGACAGAGAAAGAAGTAAGAGGATTCCTTGGCAGGTTACAATCTATTAGTAGGTTTATCATAAAACTCACTAATAATTGTGACCCTATCTTTAAGCTTTTAAAGAAAGATCGGCCGGTTAAGTGGAATGATGATTGTCAGAAAGCTTTTGATAAGATTAAGGAGTATCTTGTTAGTCCATATGTTCTGAAACCACCTAGATAGGGTAAGCCATTGGTTTTGTACTTGGCTTTAGAAGAGGATGCAATGGGGGAAATGTTAGCATAAGAAGGGTCAGATGGAATAGAGCATGCAGTGTACTACCTGAGCAAGAAGTTTTTGCCATATGAGGAAAAATATGATTTTGTAGAAAAGACATGTTTGATCATGATTTGGGCTACAAGGAAATTAAGGCATTATTTTCAATCTTATAGGGTTCAAGATGTTTCAAGAATAGACCCTCTAAGGTATCTATTTCAAGCATCAGCTCTAACTGGGAAAATGTCTCAATGGTTGGTACTCTTAACTGAATTTGATAAAAAGTACATTACTACAAAGGTAATCAAGGGAAGAGCAGTAGCAGAATTTTTAGCTCAAAATGCGATCGAAGGTGAAGAGCAGTGGAATTTGGAGTTTCCAGATGAGAACTTAGTAATTATAAAGCACCGGGAGTGGAAACTTTACTTCGATAGAGCTGTAAACAACAAAGGAGCTGGATTGGGAGTAATTCTTGTTACACCGGAAGGAGAAATGATACCAATGGCAAAGAAATTAGATTTCAAGGTCACAAACAACATGGCCGAGTATGAAGCATGTATTTATGGGGTTGAGGCAACTGTGGTAGTTGGAGCAAAAGATTTGTTGGTTTATAGGGATTCAATGTTAGTCATCAGTCAGGTTAATGAAGAATGGGAAGTAAAAGAGGAAAAGCTGAAGCCTTATATCTGCTATTTGAAAGCCTTAATGGAGCATTTCACCAAATGTCTCTTTATCCATCTATCCAGAGATGATAATCAGATGGCAGACGTACTAGCAACACTCTCTTCAATGTGGTATAGTGTAACTAGGTTGGCCATGAAACCTTTAGTGATCATGAAGTCTAGAGCACCATGTTATGGGGGTAAGCAGATTATGAATGTTTAAATGGGGCCTGAAGAAAAGCCTTAGTTTTATGATGTCCAGAGATTCATTAAAAAAGGAATTTATCCAGATGAAGCAGCCTCAAAAGAAAGATATGCTCTTCATGTCCTTGCACGTAACTATGCAAGTCATAATGGAGCATTATACAAAAGAATGTTGAATGGGATACAACACAGGTGCCTAAAAAATGATGAAACTGAAGAGGTGATGCAAGAGATTCATGTAGGGGCTTGCAGTTCTCATATGAATGGGATGATTCTAGCTAAGAAGATACTTAGGCAAGGGTATTACTGGATGACTATGGAAAAGGATTGTATGAGGATAGTAAGACAATGCTATCAGTGTCAGATCCACGGGAATCTTAGTTATATGCCTCCAACAATGTTGAATAGTTTATCATCCCCTTGGCCCTTTGTAGCATGGGGAATTGATATTATAGGAGAAATAAGACCGACAACATCAAATGGGTATAAATACATAGTGGTGGTAATCGATTACTTCTCGAGGTGGGTAGAGGCAGAATTTTTCAACACTCTGAAAGCAAAATAGATGGCACGGTTCATCGAGAAGAGCCTTATTCCACATCATATTTTGAGAGATAATGGGGTTCAATTTCAAGCAAAGACAATAGAGTTGTTACAAAAGTATGGGATTGAGCATCGTAAATCTTCACCTTATCGCCCTCAAACTGATGAAGTAGTGGAAGCGGCTAATAAAAATGTCAAGAAAATCCTTTCTAAGATGGTTAAAACTTACAAGGATTGGTCTAAATATCTTCCTTTTGCCTTGTGGGGATATAAGACTACAACTAGAACCGCCACAGGCCAAACACCGTTCTCATTAGTAAATGGTTATGAGGTAGTTTTTCCCATAGAAATTGAGATTAAGTCTTTAAGAGTAGTCATGGAAGCTAAAATAACTGAGAATGAATGAGCGCAGAAGAGATATGATCATCTTGTATCTCTAGATGAGAAAAGGATGAATGCTTTATTCCACACTCAGATATATCAGAGAAGGATAGCGAGGGCGTTCAATAAGAAGATTAAGCCTAGGAAGATTAAAGCTGGAGATATGGTGCTAAAACAGTCTAGAGCCGTGGTGTTTGATCTGAGAGGTAAATTTAAACTGAATTGGGAAGGACCGTACTTGGTCAAATTGGTCCTACCTAAAGGAGTTGCTAATATATCAGATCTTAAAGGGAATGAGTTCATGGAACCTATTAATCTGGATCACCTTAAGAAGTACTACCTATAAAAAATATGAATAAAAGTAGAATAAAAAAAATAAAGTCTGCTGGCTAGAAAACCTGAAAAGGCTAGTCAGGCAAAAGTTAGGACATTCTCACTGTTTAGAAAACTCGCAAAGGGCTGACAGGCAAAAGTTAGGGAAATAAATAAAAAGAGAATGGTCCTGCTGATTAGAAAACTCGTAAAGGGTTAGTCAGGCAAAAATTAGGGAAATAAAATGTGAGCAAAAAATATTTAGTTAGAAAATTCGTGAGGACTAGTTAATAATAGGAGTTATGTCATGTGATGTATTAAATGTACTCATTTTGGCCCTAATTAATGAATGAAATTGAAATTGAAGTTTTGTTAAACTTTACATGTCCTTCTTTATTATAAAGCAAAAGTACTTGAAAGGAAAACAAAACATAAGAAAGCCTAAGACTAGCTCTATGAGACCATTTTATCTAGTGATGTCTTTGTTTCTTCCTTTGTGACGTATCATAAAAAGCTTGAGTCCTCTTGTACCTAGCAAATCCTGGTGGTTCTGTCTTTTGGATAATAACCCAAGTTTTGTAATCATCATCAGTAGTCATATCAACATCCAAGTGTATGTTCTGTTCAAGAGCTCTTCAAGGCCACAAGCTCCTAATCTTATCTAGAGAATCTTGTCTCAGAGGAAAACCTTCAAAGTCAGCTAAAATAGTAACAATGAACTGAGGGTGACCATATTGATAGCAAAGGCGTAAAGGGGTAAAAAATGTAGAGAAGTGCAGCCCTGGAATAAGAACACAGTGATCATATAGCTCAATAGTCATGAACTTCAATCTCCATTAAGGGCAGATCCATGTGATCTCAGCATCTGAAATCTTCTTTAACCAGTCAACCCATTGGTCCATAAAATGTTTTTCATTCATTTTTAAAGGACGAGATTGTAGCTGATGAGGTTGATAAGTCAAAGGATTGAGGGGTATGTTAAGCAAGCTCAACTTTTCCTGTAACTAAATCTGAAAAAAAAGGAATAAGAATAATAAAATAAAAGCCCACTAAGCTGAAAACCCGAAGGGCGGCTTAGGCAAAAGTTAGGGCAAGCCCACTAAGTTGAAAACCTAAAAGGGTGGCTTAGGCAAAAGTTAGGGCAAGCCTGCTAAGCTGAAAACTCGAAAGGGCAACTTAGGCAAAAATTAAGGCAAAATAAAATAAATAAAAGTTTTGGTTGCATACCTGAAGAAGAAGTAAACTACCTGAAAAATGGTTATGAGTCTTGAAATTGTCTAGCCTAATGATGGTCTCAGTAAGGATAACTGGCATAAGGTTAACCCTAAGCTCCACCTATTCCAAAATACTTATAATGCATGTATCGGCATCACCATGATAAGAAACTAGCAAAATTGAGCATATAAGCAGAAAGTAATTGTTCTGGTCCAAGAAGTAGTGTTCTTATCCTGAGTCCCACAGACGGTGATCAGAGAAGAAAGATTGATGGTCCCAGGGTTATGTGCATACATGTAAATATCATCTGGCAATAAATCAAAGAATGTAACCAATCTGCTAGGAAACTGCATCTCCAAATCAGAAAGGGCTATCATAGCAGTCGAGTTTAATGTGCATCCTAAAATTGCAGCAAACTCTTCAATCATTGGAAAAAGCTCTTGCTCATTAAACTTAAATACATGGTCCTTGACATCCCAGAAGGTAGCAGCAGCACGTAGGAGATTATTATAGATAGTCAGGTGCTAAAGAGATTTCAGGGATTTGATGTGGAAAGGTTGAAGCTTATTCCAGTCATCGCCATTGAGACTTCTAAGAAAATTCTTCATTGTTTGGAGAGATGCTTGAATCATGATAAGGCTATAAAGAATGAAGGAGAATGCCCCTTGTATGGTCTTATATAGGGAAAGAAGATGAGTTTATATGGGAAAAGGATTCTGCTAACAAAGAAAGATGTGGATAGGGTGATAGAATCTGACAAGGATTAGGATAAATAGATAATTGGGAAGATAATCCATTCTTTTAATTATTTATTTATCCAATATTATCCATCTTGGAAAAGGATTAAGATAAATGGATAATTAATTAAAAAGGATAATTTTCATTAACTATCTTTTTTAATTAGTTATTTATTGAAACAAAAAAGCACGCTAAGTTGAAAATTCGAAAGGCCAGTTTAGGAAAAAGTTAGGGCAAGCTTGCTAAGCTGAAGACCTGAAAGGGCAGCTTAGGCAAAAAAAATCCATTAAGATGCAAACATTGTTTCAGTTCTATCTAACAGTGTTTGAGATAATGCAGGAATGGAAATAGGAATACAATAGAGAATATTCAGATACAGACACATAAAAAGTCAGGAATACAGAAACTCTAAATCACTCATCTCGAGCTCTAGTATCAGGCCATGGGGTCCATCCTCTGGTAGGGTCATCATGATGATAAGTGTCTGGAGGTCTAGCATATGAAGTCCCAACGCTGTACGGATCAAAGCCCAAGTCTATAAGCTACCGGCAAAGAATCTCGTTCTCCCGCTCTAGACCATTGGAATAGCTCTGCATACACAGAAAACATCGTATCATATGTATTTCATGCATAGCATGCATAAATTTTGCATTTTCTCAATGTAGATGCTTACCCACCAACTGTCTATAACCTGCATCGTGAATAATCTTTGAGATGAGGCAAGTCCACATAGATACTCTGCCTATGTCTGGGGAACTTGTTTTGTAAAATTTTTACTAATATCAATGTCAAGTGTACAGATCCATACAAGAAATAAATCAAATGTACTCACATGAGAAGCATCTAGTGGATAGAAGCTAGGAAGTTGAACATCCCCGAACTGCATCTATTGCTCAACTGGAGCCTGAACAGTAGGAGCCCAGTAGAACACAGACTTTTCTGGAGGAGAGACATCACCAAGCGTAGCATCGAATTGCGACTAGTCCCAACATGCTAAGTATGATGAACAAGACTAGGTCTAGGCTCAAGACTCTTAATATCATGAGCAACCTCAGTCTCTGGAGCAATCTCAGTCTTTTTATCAGCATCAATAAAAGAAGGAACCTCCTTAAACTGTAAAGAGAAGGAGTGATTCATAGGTTCTAGAAGTAGAAGCTGAAATAATAAGAAATTACCTCATCATCATCAATAGGAACATGCTCTAAGAGGTTCTCACAGATAAATTATTGATAATGTCTAGAACGCTTAAGAAAATCTGAGGCAGCATATCCCTATAGTGCATCCCTCAACTTCGAACCTATAAGATGCGAGCTGCGGAGCATAGAGGAAGGGACATCAGTTGGAATGCGACGTCGAGAAGGGCCAAAAGACCAGCAATACACTCACTCCCCTAAATACCACATCAAACAACCATAACTAGATAACAGGATCCTTATAGGCTCAAGGAGAACTGCAGCTGCCATGAAATCATATTGCTTGATGTCCTCAACACCCTCCAACCAATCAGAGTTTATTTGCAATTTATGTAAATTAAGTGTAATCTTTATTAAAATGTAACATACTAATGATTTTATTATTTTCTTTTTTACCAGGAGCCACTCAACAATGTTCAGCTGATCATGATATGTCTGCAAAGTATTCCTGTTGCTAGCAAGGTGGGAAGAACCCCATCTCATCATCAAAGGAAAGGTCCTATCAGAACTGATAGCGTTAAAGCCTCGAATCAGCCTGATCTTTATGCTCCATATCTGGAATAAAGAGAATATATCAGAAAAAGGCAAAGAAAAGTAAGACTATGAAGATCAAATAAAGGAGAACATACATGTAAGACGTGCCAAAAGCCACACATCATGACAACACCTCTATAGACAGTGTCCAGTTTGTAATCAATATAAGCGAGTGCAGTAGATCCCCAATCTAGTGTGGCAACTCGATCCAAGTCATAAAAAGGACCCAACATAGTAACACTGACCTCATGACTGGTCTCACAAAAGAGGGTCATGCCTAATAATATCAAAAGGAAACACCTCGCCTTATGGATAATCTGACGAGGAGTAGAAATAGGAAGGCGTCTAAATCCCTCAACTAATGATGAAAGACGAACATTCTTTCGATTCTTCCATGTTGGAGCAAACCCAATCAAATCTCGCATCTACCAACTCCATGCATGCTCTGGAAGACTACAATAGTTGACGTCAAATGGAACTAGAGATCCTCCAAAGGCAATCCCGGTGATAGCAGAGAAACTCATAGGTGAAACGGTCAGCTCACCCACACGAGTATGAAAAGTGTGGGTAGTATCCATCCATCACTTGATTAAAGTGAATAAGGGGTAATGGTCAGTTCAGCCTCGAACAGTTGGAAGTGTAGTAATGAAATGCCTGAATTTAGAGGCACAAATCAGATGTGTCACCTGCTCCGGCAATCCATGAAATAATTCCCGGGCTAGATTGAAACAGCCCGTGAACTTCATTGGACACTATTTTAATTTCAAAAATAATAATAAATTAATTGAAAGATTAATTAATTAATTAATCAAATAATTTAAATTGAAGGATTTGTTTAGTTAATTAATTAATTAATTGCCCCTTAAAAAAAATTAACTGATTGGCAATGTAGATTGCCGACCAGCAATCTAGAATGTCGATCGGCATTCCAGATTACCGATAAGCAATCTACTATGTCGATCGACATTAGCTTGACCAATCAGTAATCTAGAATTCCAGACATCCAATCAGTCATTCAGACAACCCAGGAGCTAAATTTCATATTTTCAAAGTTTAATTTCAATTTATCATGCATTTTCATGTTAATTTCTGACTAATATACATGTCAATCTTTACTCTAAAACTAACTCTGATTACTAATAATACATGTGATATTTGTGCAAAAATAAACAGAAGCAAGAAAAGTTACCTCATTACCCACATCTCTACAACTGTGGGTATGTAAATGAGTCAAAGGAAAGATAATTAAGTCTTTTCAAAGTCCCAGATAATTTTGAGGAAAACAAAAAGGTAGAATCCTTTGAAGTTTTGAAGTCTTAACTCCTTCATGTTATCCGTGTGACGAGGAGGCCATAGGATCAAACGGATTGCAAATCGGACGACAAATGGTGAAGAAATCAAGAAAAGAAAAATCAAGATCAATTGAAAAAAAAGAGAAGAAAAGAATAGGAAGAGAAGTGAAGTGATTAATAAAGGGAAAGAATATACAAAATGGAAAATATCCATTTTAATCCTTCCAATTTACTTACTTTTTATTCATCTTTTCTTTCTTGCAATTTGGTCTATAATTGCATTCTAATTAGGAACATGTTCCTAATTAAATCATGTTCCTAATTATTCATCAAATTAATAATTCATTGAATTATTAAAACTGTATAATCAATCTGTAATTCTGAATTTTCTGTTAAGTACATAATACATAACAAGATTACAAAATTCATTTTTTGCATTTTACATGCATCATTTTAATTAAAGGATTCATATGCTGCACAGTAGCTATGATATGAATTTCAAATGATTATGTTATGTGTTGCACAGTAGTCATAACCTTCATTATGTTATGTACTGCATAACAGTTATAACATAAACTTTCAAATTCATCATTGCTAGATGTTCCATGGGAACTATAGCAAGTTTTCAATTTATCATCACTAGACGTCCTACAGGGAATATAGTGTACATCGTTAGACGTCTCACAGGGAATATAACGAAATTCATCATTACTAGACGTTCCATGAGAACTATAGCAAGTTTTCAATTTATCTTTACTAGAGGTCCAATAGGGAATATAGTGTGCATCGTTAGACATCCTACAGGGAATATAATGAAATTCATCAGTGTTAGATGTTCCACAGGAGCTATAGCAAATTTTTAATTTATCATCACTAGATATCCCACAGGGAATATAGTGTGCATCCTTAGACATCCCACAGGGAATATAACAGAATTCATCAGTGCTAGACATTCCACAGGAACTATAGCAAATTTTTAATTCAACTTCACTAGACATCCCATAGGGAAAATAATGAAATTCATCATTGCTAGACGTTCCACAGGAACTACAATAAGTTTTCAATATATCATCGCTAAGCATCGCACAGGGAATATAGCGAAACTCATTTGCATAAAGTCCACTAGACGTTCAATAGGAAATATAGTGAGACTTGTCAAACATTACACCTTTCTCAGCAATTTGAGCATCAATCTATCATTTAGGATACAATCAAGTGTCCTAATTTCTTTCTTTTGAAATTGTGTGCTTTTATTGCTTTGTCGTAATTTTTCAAGCAAACAGTGATAAAGGGGGGCAACTGTAGCACCCAATTTTGGGATGCAATTATGCACAATTGCTACGTAAGCCCCTATGATGAAATTCATTCAAAAATTGAACTTGGTTGTCGATTTTCTAGACTTTAGGGACTAAATTGCAATATTTTTTAGGATTTGATTACAAGGAAGTCAATTTTTTAGGGGTCTTTTGGTAATTAAAAGTTAAAAAAATTAAAATTAGGATTGGCATTTAAAATGCTAATCGGCATTGGTGTAATGCCAACCGACATTGCACAATGCTGATGAGTAAAAGTCCTATTTTTTCAATTTTTTACGTATATTTTCTTATTTTTTGTCAATTTTTTCAATGTTTTGATTGGTTAAAAATTGAATTTTTATTATTACTTTTATCTGAAAATTTTTTTGACGTATTCAAAACTTTTAAAAATCAAATCTTATCACTTTGTTTTGGAGAGAGAAGTCTGTTCCTCCAAAAGAGGAAGTCAATACGCAGGTAGACTCTGCATTTAAAAGCAGAGTCTGCATGCGTGCGAAGGGGGGACTTTTTTTCTAGAGGATTTTTACTCAAAGAGAGATTTAGAGAAACACACACACACGCATATACTGAAACTTGACTGCGTAAAAAAAAATCCTAAAATCCAAAACGCTACTGAGAATGTCTTTTCAATCCAAAATCAATAGCTATTCAATTTCAACGGTGATAATCCAATCTGAGGGGCTAAAAAGGGCATTTACACAGCATATAAATTATCAATGTTCTTTTTCTATTTCATTTTTTTCTGTTATTTTCTTTTTGTGATTTTTTCCTTTTATTTTTGTTATTGTTTTGATTATTTAATTTCATTACTAATCTGATTACTTTTTTTTTTGTGATGTCCACATGTGGATTGAGGATGATACTGCTTGTGTTTAAATGAACAAAAAGTCCATGGAATGCCATGGAAGAACATGTATTGTTTTCCAGTAGAACTTAGGATTTTTATCTTTATTTTGTATTTTGGTATCCTATGTAGTTTTTTAATTCATGGTTGTATAATTGTTAAATTTTAATTTTGTACATAGTTTATAATAGCCCTAGTAGTGGGAATAGTAAAAGATTTAATTTTCTGCACTTTAAAATTAATTAGTAAAACTAGGTTCATTGGGTAAAATTAATTAAAATTAATGGTGGCTTTAGTTAATTAGGGTTTGTATGTAATTAAATTAGGTTTTTTTTTTAAATCTTATGTGAATGTGTTTTTATTTGATTTTGTTATGTTTTTTTTTTAAGTTTTTGGGCTTTTTTTATGTTTCTGGGCTTTTTTATGTTTTTAGGCCCCAAGCCCATGTTTAGGTCTAACCCATTTAATAAATAGGCTTAAAAATGGTTTAAGACTTTAAATAATTAAAATCAATTTAGGCCCATTAGGTTATTTAGATTTTAAGCCCACTTAATTAATTAAAAACTTGTTTAGACTTAGCTCAGCCCCTTTAAATTCATTTCCTTTAAAATAAATAGACTTAAGCCCACATTTCACTTAAAATAAAACTAAGTTAGACTTAGGCCTATTAATTTAATTTTCCTTTAAAATTGAATAGACTTAAGCCCATTTATAGCAAAGTAAAATAAATAAATCTAGGCTCACTAATTAATAAAAAATGTAGGCCCACCTTTTATCTCTTTCTCACTTGTAAATCTAGCTAACCTTTTAATAAAATTAACATAGTTTAGACTTACGGACACCATGATCTTAAGTGCATTTTTTATGTGTAATTTCATTAACTAGATGCCTAAGGTTAGATGAATGTCAAATAGGGTTTAATAAAATTGTATGTAATTAGAGGATGAAATAATCATTTATAAAATTATTCTAAATGAACACGAGACTAAAAGAAGTTAGTATTCCGTATCCAGAATCTCCTGGTTATGGTACTAGCTTTCTTTTAGGGAATCGAGTACCACCTTTTCGATTTGTCCCAGTTATTACCCTGGGTGGTGACTACTCATCTCCACGCCATGTCTTTGTGATAGTGGTTAGTGTGTTCTTTAAGGCCCTAAGCCTAAACAGTGTCGTGGTTGCTAAAATCTTGGACGCGCACCAAACCCCGTCGTCTACAGCTACATCTACAAAACCATATAGATCGCTGTCGGCATTGGAGTATACTAATTGGTCAATTATTGGTAATAGGTAGCTATCCTTGGGGCATGCCCAGTTGAGGTCAGTGTAATCCACACACATTCTATATTTGATGTTGGATTTCTTTAGTAGCACCACATTGGCTACCCATTCCAGGTAGGTAACTTCTTTGATGAATCTGACTTTTTGCAATTTCCTCATTTCTTTAGCGATTATCTTTTGCCTCTCGTATGCAAAAGTCCTCTTCTTTTAGATCATTAGCTTTGCCCTAGGTCTGATGTTTAAGCTATGCAAGGAAATTCGAGGATCCACCTTGGTAATCTCGGATGCCCGAGAGGCAAAGCCTCCCAAGTGTTTAGTGAGGACCTCACTTATTCCCCTTTTAGTTTCACTGTCAAGCTCATGCTGATCTTTACCATTTTCCCCTCAATAATCTATAATGTCCACACGTCATCCACTGGTTCAGGGCCAGCTCACTGCTTCTCTATCTCCCAGGTTTCTATGGGGAATACTTCTATCTGAGGTTTGATTGCCATCTAGTAGCACTGCCTGACCATGTGCTGATCTCCATAAATTGTCAGAATTCTACCTTTGATTGGAATCTTTATAATCAAGTGTCGAATAGTTGTGACTACATTAGTTTTATAAAGTACTAGTCGTCCTATGATACCATTGTATGCCAGCGAGAGATCCACCACGTTGAACTGAGCTTTAATGACTTTTTTTTCTTCAATGTCCCAGTCTCTAAATTCTAGAATTAGCTCTATAATTCCCATCAGTTGTATGGTTCCTTTGCGGAAGCTTGTAATGGGATTCTAGATAGCCTTCAAGTCAGTGATAAAGCCTCTCATTGCTTTATAGGCATTCCAAGATAATGCACTTATGGCACTTCTATTATCAATCTGTAATCTCTTCACCAGATAATTATTAATGTATGCACTCACCACCAGGGCATCATTGTGGGGGTGCCAAACTTGGTTCCTATCTTCTAAATAAAACATGACAGTTTGTCTCTTCTTGAGGGTAGGTCTTTCCTCTCTACGGCCCTTTTTAGACCTTTTCTTATCATTTCCTCCTTCGATAATCATGTTGATTACACCGGCCAGTTCATTCTAGGCCTTCTTTGATTTTGGCCTGTCCTAGCCTTGCGCATCCTGATTCTTGGTTCCTCTGGACATGTCAGTAAAGTTGCTGAGTTTGTTATTTTGCACCAATCTTTTTATGGTATTCTTCAATTCTCGGTAGGCCTCGGTATCATGCCCATAATCTCGGTGGCATTGACAATAGTGCCCTTTGACCCACACGAGGATCCTAGATCTGGAGATATTTAAAGGCATGTATCTCTTAGCTTCTTTTTTAAATCTTTCTACTGGGTTTCTAAAGTTCATTTGTAGAAAGCTTACCCTTTTGGGTCTTAATCTTTCTTTTTTACTTTGTGATTTCTCTTCATCCCTTCGTATCCTTCTATCTTCATCCATTTTTATCATCTTGACTGCCATGGCCATCACCTCCATAAAAGTGTTAGGTTCTTTTGTCATTATCTTGTCTTTGAGCTTTCTGAGTCTGGTGCCATTCTTTAGGGCTTCAGTAGCTACTTAATTTATAAGATTCTCAATTTTCATGGCCACCTTATTGAATCCGTCCAAATAGCTTCATAGTGATTTGTCAGTCTTTTATCGGCACATTTGGAGGTCATTGATTTTTTTGGTTGGGGGAATGTTACTAAAGAACCTAGTCCAAAATTTCTCTACCAAGTCTTCGAAAGAGGTGATGGCTCAAGAAGCCGGTGAAACCACTTTTGAGCACTCTTTGTGAGCTGCTTGGGAAAACCCTGCACATGATTCCATCATTCATGTTCTGGAGCAACATTCTTATTCTGAATGAGGATATGTGGTTAATGGGATGTCTAATTCTATCATATTAATCCAGTTGAGGTGTTCTGAATTTAGTTGGGATCTCTGTTTGGATTATTCTTTTTATAAAAGGCATTCTTCCCTCCATATCGCATTCATCTTCTTTCCTCGACCTTGTGCGGGCTTTGTGTATAACCTCTTCAACCTTTTGGGTTAATTTTGAGTCGTCGAGAGGTGGAACCATTGAACTGGATTCCCTTTTCAGAACTTTACACTTTCCTTTGCTTCCTCTAGGTAATTCCGGAGATGTAGTGTCATTTTCTGTGTGAGTTGACCCAGGGTTGCTGCTTTGAATTAAGGTATTCAATTGTTGTTGCATTAGAGCTATCTGAGCTTGAATGTTTTGTATCATTGCTTCTTTGCTTATTGGAGTGAGGTTGAGTGTTTAGGTTATAGTGTTTAGGTTAGGTGTAGTTATGGCAAGTGTACCTAGTAGATTCAGAAAAGGTACGAAAGGTATAGGTCTGTGATAGTGTTATAGAGAAGCATAGTATGGGAGGTTGGTGCCAGGAGCTAACCACCCTTGTGTGTTTCCAAATGGAACGTACATACCACCAGATGAGGGTTCGGCATATTGGAAAGGGGCTGGCGGTACTGCTATTGGGGGAGGTATTGACAAATTGATTAAAGGAATAGGGTGGAAAGGTTTATGTGTGTGTTAGGAGTCGAGATTGGCGGTGGGCTGGAAGTCATTATGTTAATGTCTTAAGTTGGCAGATGCTCAAATGGCTTTTACCCAAGAGTTCCTACAGATGCCACTTGATAACTTATTTTCTGGAACTCTTAAGCTGGAACATTGCAAATGATCAACAAAGGGCAAGGCCAGAGGTAAGGAAGATCCCCACAAACCTTAATGCCTAACTCAGAAGATACATAGAGAATCTAGAGAGAGGAGGAGAACAATGAGAGCATAAAAGAATAGAATGAATGAGAATGAGAAATATAAGATCTTATTTATAGGGATAGTGATGTTCAAATCTGAGAGGATTAAAATTCCTCTTTGAATGAGAGTCCTAAGCCAATTAGGAGAGTATTCCTTCTTTTTGGGAGTCTCATGATTTAGAAACCTTTTCATATTTGTCTTTGGACGTCCTTCCTTTCCGAGTAACCTGTATAGGAAAATAAATGTCTTGTTTAAAGAGAAATATATATGTGGGGTATCATTACCTTTTTTATTCTTAATTTTTTCATCAATATAATTCATTTTATGATCAGACTTAGAAATAAAACAAATCAGATTTAAATTAGACTTAAAAAAATTTCTTTTTATGCACTTATGACTTTTCTTTAATGTTTAAATGCTACCTAAGTTGATATAAAGTAAATTTTTCAATAGTATGCAACTTCTTCCTATACTCATTTGAACTAGGAGAAAGTTTTACAATTATAGTACCAACTTATAATGGATCAAAAACATCAACCTTAAAATCCTTGAATTTTGAAACTAGAATTTGAAGTTCATGCATTTGATTCAAAATTGAACTATTATAAAAAAAATAGCAAGATTTTTTTTTATGTTGTACTTTGTCTCTAGAGCAGCCCAAATTTATTGTGGAGATGTCATAGACAAGAATACATCATAAGATGATCTGTCAAGGAATTAAAAATGTGACCTATGCATAAAAATTCTATCATCTTCACGCTTCTTTCTTGCTTGTTTTGTGTTTTCATCATCACTAGGTTGTGGGCCAGGAAGTGGAGATAAATTCTTATTCAACACATAAGCAATCTTCATATGAGTAAGAGTAAATAATATCTTGTCTATTCAGTGGCTAAAATTGAAAGCAGAATCAAATTTGGTATCCATGTTGAATGAAAATTGTTATGGTAGTGGGTGTATCTTAGGCTTTGACGCGTGATATACTCAATTTTCTTTTAAATATTTATTGTCCCTATCATATTTGCTTTGGATTTTTATTGGCAAAACATTTTGAAGATACAATAAAGTTTGAAAACTTAGATAATAAAAAATCTAAAGTTTTCCAAAGAATCTTTCATAAAATATATAAAGAAAAATACAAGAGAGGAGAATAATAAATTTTTTTAATGCAAGAGATATGTATGTATAGTGTTATATGTACATTTTAATTTAAGACAATTATTCAATGAATGGTTGTAACAAAAAAAAAGGCTATTCATATATTTTCAAAACACTTCTGAGGACACGATTAAGAGAAAAGGAAAAAAAAAAAATTGTGTTCTTTACCTGTGGCCAATGAGCAGTAAAATGCATGGATTAAGGGAAAAAAACTAGCTATATTCTATCAAAAACTCTTTGGCTAAAGAAAATGACCTTTTTTTTTTTTTTTGTTAGCACCTGGTCTTTCAAGCAAAATTTATTATTATTATTATTATTATTATTTCTAATTTTGAACAAGTTCTTTAAAGCAAAAGTTGGATGGCTTGAGTTCAGGTGGTTCCCATTGATGGCCTATGCCTACTCAGTAATCACTAAAACTGTATAATGAAGAAAAAAAACGAGAGAAGGGTAGTTTTGGTATTTAATTGTATATTTATTAAATAATTTCTTATCATATATTACTTTTTATATCACACATATTCTTTTTATAATAATTTTTAAAGTAAAAAAGTTTAATTCAAAATAATAAAAAATGGACTAAATGTATATGTTAACAAGTTGAAGGATTTACATAAAAGCCGAAAAAAAAGGAAGTCATTCATCGTGCATTGCAAATCTAAAGTGGCCACTCTGATTTCCGATGATATTGGAGCCGCTCATTCTCCGAACCCATTGTAGAAATATACTATAATAGTAACACCTAAACAAAAACTAGCTATACTGATGCGATGGATAAGATAGATTCATGATTTTAATTTGTTATTTTTATAATATATATTTTACATGTAAGCTTTTGAAATGAATGCAAAAATATAAGGAAAGATAAACTTAATAATTTTAAAACTTAATATATATGTATATATGGAAAATGAAAATTATTTTTAAATACTAAAGTTAACATACTTAACTCTTAAAAAAAATTTGTAATTCATATTGTTTTTATATTTTTAATGATATATATAATTTCCTGTGTACTATAATGAATATCAATTATTATATCTACAAAAGCTAATAGGAAGATGAAGTGTGAATGGTTCTTTGCATATGATATTCACATTTACTTGCAACAAATTAAAATGCATAGGTAATGAAAATACTAGTTGATAACTCCGAAATCAATTTTACAATGAAACCTGCATCGATGAGCAGAGTTGGGTGAATGGATAAAGTTTTTTTCACAAATATTCTGATTATTAAATCAATATTTATATGAGAAAATAATAATAAAGCGAATAACGTAAAATGACATATAGAAATATTGTGGAATGAGTGTTTGATGATGAGAATGATAATCATATCTTGATGTAGAATCATGGAATGTGAAGATAAATGATCATGAATGATATATATATATATATACACGAGAAATTATGCATAAATCTTAGAGGAATAAGATTTCTTTAATCTTGTAGGATTGCTTTAATTAGGAGAAAAATAGACTTCTTTTATAGAGTAACCTCCATAATTAGGGATAAAATAGATTACTTTCCTTTTTAGGAATTTAGAGATTTCTTCTAGTTTACCCTGAATTGAGTATCCCTAAGTGATATTAGAGTAAAATTATGAATACGGGATATTACCAGTGAAAGGATAATGTTTATCACAGTTATGATGGCTTGATGAAAGGTAAGGGAAGGGAAAAAATATTGATGAATTATAACAAGTGATGCACCGTTCAAACATTATAAAATAGTTAGGGTTTAAACAAAATCTTTCAATATGTATTTGGTATAAATAAATTTTATAGAATTCATTTACAAATTTAAATGAGTTTATTTGGTTTAAATGAAAATTTTATAAAATTTATTTTCAATTCTAATTTTTATGAAATTACTTAATATTAAATTTATTTTTATTGATGAAATGTGTTTCATTTCAATGAATTCTATTTATAATGCATTTGAAATTAAAATGGATTTTTCGATTATTATTTAAAATCAGAAATCAAAATATAGAAACTTAAATAATACTGAAAATTTTTAGGGAAACTAATCCTAACAACAAGACTTGGGAAACAAATTAAACACTAAATAAAGAAGAGTTGTAGTATAACATTATCATTTCTTCGGGATGATGCAAGATAACTAAAGTTTGAAACGTGATAATAGCTCCACTACCCCTGGCCTTGGCCTTAAATGTGATGTAGCAATCATGTCGTGTCGTTGACCGAACGGCGCATTTACCTTTTCAAGCTCCGCAACTAATAAAAAATTAATTTCAACATATTCTAACAAATTAAATCGATAATTTTTTTAAAAATATGTATATAACTTAATTATTAAATTTTAAAATTTTTTTAACCTATAAAATAATTTTTTTAGATTTTTCTTAAATTTTTAAAAATTTTAAAATAAAGGATATAAATTTTAAAAAATGATTAAATTTATTCATTAATATAAATAGTGAATTAATAATTGACCTAATATATAATTTTGATAGTTGAATAAAAAAAATTATTTATCAATTATTATGTTGATTTAAAAATTATTATGTAAATTTAAAAAATTAAACTAATGAATAAAATTAAAAAATTTTATTCAACCATTAAAATTAAATTTTAGGTCAATTATCAATTTGATATTTATATTAATGAATATATTGGTCATTTTTGAAATTTGTATCACTTAAAATTTTTAAAAATTTAAGAAAAATATAAAAAAAATTATTTTTTAGGTTGAAAAACTTTTAAATTTTAATAATTAGGTTCTATATATATTTCTAAAAAAATTATCAATTTAATTTGTTAGTATCTGTTGAAATTATTTTTTTTATTAGTTTGTAAGATTTAATTGTACTAAAAAAAAGTTATAGGATTTAATTGTAATTAGTAAAGTTCTAATATGCTCCACTTTTCAAATCAGAAGTTTTCCCCAAATTAATATTTAATTTAATTTAAATAAAATTTTAGAATATTAACTGATATATTGAAAAAAAAAAGGTAATGATATATGTCGTGGGCAACGATGCTATAGTGCATTGTTGGCTTGCAAAAAATTATCATTTTAGCCCTTATATTTATTTTGATTTTCTTTGAAAATTCAATTTTTTTTTTTTGGAATTTAAAATCTAAGTTGCATATGGGCAAACCTGTCGTAAAAGGATAAAAACACCTGTAATCAGTGAATTTTTTAAAATCTAAAACCTAAACTGTACACGGATTAACCATAGCCTGTAAATTGCATAATGATTTAAACACTTGTAGCCTGTAAAAAAATTATTTTTTTAATTTAAAACTTAATTACACATTGGTGAACCCGTCATACAAGGATTTAAACACTGTAGCTTGTAGATTTTTTTTAATAATCAAATGAAAATAAAAAAGAGAAAACTAAGGGCTAAAATGGTAATTGTCGTGGGCCATCATCGCTACCCATGACGCACTATAGCATCGCTGTTATGACCCTTGTTTTAAATTATTAAAATATATTTCGGAATATACAGTATTAATAATTTTAAAGTTTAAATTGTGTATTATTATCGTTAATTACTAATGTTAATTACGTATTTTATTTTAAGAGAATTATTTATGTAAAAATAATTTATTTACATGAGATTTATATTATTATTATTATTATTATTATTTGTAGTTAACTATCATTATTTTACGTATATAAATTTTCTTACGTAAAATAATTATTTTTGGAGGTTTATTATTTAAATATTAAAGTTACTATTGATATTATTATTATTGTCATTGTTATTTTATATGGGTTATTATTATAATTATTGTGTGTTATTATTGTCATGGTTATTATTTTTATTATCATTAGTATTATTTTTATTGTTTAATATTATTATGAATATTATTTTTATTATTCAATTATTTTATTAATAGTATTAATTTCAATTGTTAATTTTATATTATGTATTTTATTAGTGCATGTGTGTGACATGTGTGTCTATATATATATATGTATATATATATATATATATATATATGGATATATTAATGTGTGGTGGAAATTAAACTTATGTTAAGTTCACATTAAAGTGTGTGTGTGTATATATATATATATATATATATATATATATATATATATGAAGAACAAACACAAAACACAGAAATATCTCCCTCTCCTTCCTTGCATAGTCCTATTCATTAACTGTCACTGTGCCTCCCATTCCTTTATGCCAAATTGCCTCTCGCCACCACCAGCCACTGTTATCTTCTTCCTCCCTCTTCCTCCTTCCTTGTAATAACCCTAATTTTAAATTATTTTATTAAATAATAAGATATGCATTGTTAATAAATTTTAAAAGATAAATTTAATTATTTAATTATTTTGTGATTTATTATTATTATTATTTTATGTTTAATTGCATTTCTACGTAAATATATTATTCTAGAACTTATTATTTTAGATGTTTAAATTCCATTGTGTATATGTATTATTTTCGAATATTATTATTCTGATAACGTCAATTTAGAGCATGGCTATTTTAATATTATTTTTAAGTACTAATATTATTATTATTTTATCCTTTATGTAAATGTTATATTTTTAAGTGTTAATGTATATGTGTGTTTATATATATATGTGTGTGTGTGGGTGAGATATTTATGTATTGTGTGGTGGAGATTTATTATAATATTTGTGTTATTTTGAAGAGAATTATTTTAATAACATTATTTTAAGTATTAGTATTATTTTATTAAATGGCATAATTTTGACTATTATTTTTTTTTAGTATTTTATTATTTATTTTATTAGAATTATCATTAGTATTATTTGTGTTATTATCATTGATTGTTAAATGTCATTTTATGTGTGTATATATATATCAAAATATGTTTATGTGTTTATTATATTCATGTGTGTGAATATATATATATATGTGTGTGTGTGTGTGTGTGTGTGTAATTATATATGTGTGGTGTAGAATTATTTAACTAAAGTTTTATTATATTATAAAGTTACAGTATAATATATATATATATATATATATATATATATATATATATACACAAAATGGATGAAAGAAAGATGAAATGTGTAGGATTATCATTGCTTCTTCCTCCTGCACTGTTTGACTTTCTTCCTGTCAGAGTGCATCTTCAATCCTCATGCAGGAGCTACCATAGCTTCACCCTCATTACCATCATCTGCTCATCTTCTTCATCTCGTCATCACTACCATGGGAGAAGCTGCAGAAGCCGTCGAGAGTGACAATAGCAGTCTCCTCCTCCACAAAGACCACATGCAGCAGTAGCCTTCCGCCGAGACTCCAGCTCCACCGCCACCACCCCCCTGCTGTCACTGGAGATGACAATCTTGCAGTAGCAGCCTCCCTCTGCCCTTGATCCCTTTGTTAGGTAAGTTAGTGGTAGTTAGTGTTAGTTGTTGGGTGATTGTTTTTGGTAACTTTAGGTTGATTTTGGGTTGATGTATATATAGACTAGTTGATCTAAGTTATTTTGGTTAATTTTTGACTATTTTATATTTAATTATTAAAATTTTGTTAATTAATTATTTTAAGTATGAATTTGGTTAAATTATTGTTATTATCTATTGTTACTAATTTTGGTGTTGAGAAATTGAATTTTTGGGATTATTATATAATTTTTAGAAATATTTATAGTTTATGTAAATTTTGAAATATTGAATTAAAGGTGCATTTTGATTGAACTTAGAGTTTAATTTTGTGTTTTAGTTAATATTAGAAGGTTATTTATTGATAAAATAATTTTCATGAATTTATATAAATTTTATGAAATTTTATATAATTTATGTGTATTTTGAATTATTCGGTTAAATATATATTTTTATAAAAATTATTGGTTAAGTAAGTGTTTTGGTTGATATTAGTATATTATATAATGATTAAATAATTTTAATGATTTTATATAATTTTTGAGGAAATTATTGAGTATATTGAATATTATATATTATAGGGGTAAATGAATAATTTTATGTTAACTATAGTTAAATATTATGTTTAGTTGATTTTATAATTATTTAAGGTATTAAAATGATTTTTACAAATTAATTACCATTTTTAACTAATTAATTCTATTTTTTAAAAATTATTTTCAAATAATATATTATATATTATTTTGGAAATAAAATGGGGTTTAAACTAATTTTATAACATAATTAAATTGTGAATTTTATTATGTTATGTTGAATAATTGTAAAATTTAATTTTTATTAATATTATATAATGTTAGAGATTTTATTAGTTAATTATGATAATTTTAAGATATTATATAAATAATACGTGTATTTGTTATTTTAAGATTAAATGTGTGTTTTATTATTTTTGTGGTCATAAATTGTGATTTTAAATGTTATTTGCAATTTATGTTAATTTAATTGTAAAATGGGAATTTTATTCCATTTATGAATTTTTATTATCAAATATTATTTAAATTAAACTTTTATATTTTAATTAGGAAATAAAGACTTTTAATTATTTTTATGGGTTTTTGATGATTTTATTATTTTACTATTTGATATTGTTTGTTCATGTATTGTGAACCTCAGTTGGGTATTTGTGGTGTTTGGGCATCCCAACCTGAAGTGTTGTGTTTGAGATTTTGGAAATGTGTTTTCTGTGCATGATCGGCCCTACTTTTGTAGGGAGATGTCCGTTTTACAGAGGAGACTCTATTGAAATTTTGATAGATTTCTCGTAAAACGTGACAACTGATTCTTGTCTAGTTTTGAATTTTCGATTGAGTCTTTCTATAGTAATCCTAGAAGCATAGAATTAGAAGTTTATTCTAATTATTGATGTTATTTTATTTTTCTAGCTGCATTGAGACCGAGGTCTAACGGATCAGACCCGCCATGTTTGTCTTGTGGAGTGCGAATTTGTGAGTTATTATACTATATATATATGTATTGCATTTAGAATGCATGACTTAGGATTTTTCATTTTCATTATATGTTTTTAAAAGTAATTTAAAATTATAATATGATTAGGGTTATGTTTAGTATATTTTAGTATATACACATGTTTTAAATGTATATTTTTTCATAATTTTTTATTTAAATGATTAGTATACTTTAGGTATATTTTTAGTATATTTTAGGTTTATTCCTAAATAACTGCATGCCACATTATTGATTTATACTTAAATTATTTTTAAGTATATTTTTGGTATATCTTTGATATATTTTCAAATAAATGCATTTTTTATTTTTATTTAAACCTAACATGTTATTGGTATATTTAGGGTTTATTTTTTTATATATGCATGTAATATCCCGAGTTTTTAAATATTTTTATACTGCATCGGGATATGCAGTGTTAATAATTTATATATATATTTATGATATTTTAAGAGTTGTCATTTGTTTAAAGCTAATTTTAATTATTTTATATTATTTTAAGCACTTTACGTAAAATTTTTCCGGAAATTGTATTTTTGGAGAAATTGACACATAAATAATTTAATATTAATTATTTTGACTAGTTTTACGAATTTGCATGAACTCATACACAATTTTTAAGTGCTAAATAAAATTTATATATGTGTATTTATTTAATTAATTAGAGCCTAATTAATTTCCTTAATTTTATTATTTAATTTTTTTGTATTAATTAATTAATTTTAAGTGTATAAATTATTAAATATATTAAAATATTTGTATGGTGAGTATTATTTGTGTGTGGAAATATATATAATATTATTATATAAGGTAGACATATATATATACATATATACACAATTTTTAATCAAAAAAAAAACAAAAAAAACAAAAGTTTGCAGAAATTACAGTTTTGCCATTTTCTGCATCTTCTTCTTCCCAACACATTTTCTTCCATTAATGGCCATTTCCAGCTGGTTTTCTTTGCTTTCACTGTGCCCCTCAGCCTTCCTCCTCCACCTCCAGCCATTTCCACCACCTAAAGCTCCCTTTTCCGATGTGTTTTGGCCGAAAAATCAAGTAGAGGCCGAATTTCATCTCAACTCCGATCAAGCTATTTCCGGCCACCGTTTTCAACACCGTCAGTCTCTATCTTCTCCTTGAGCTCTGGTGAGTGTGATTCCAAGCTTTGTTTCACTTGATTTTGGTCTAGAATTGTTTAGGTTTCAATTTCTTCATTTCAGCCATTTTGAGTTTTGAATTTTTTTTAGCTTCAATTTGATTGATTAATGAAAAATTCCTTCACAAAATTTGTTCTTGGAAGTGAATATACATGCTGTAATTTTTTTTATAATTTTTGGAATTTATTTTAATTTTTGTGAATTTTTTATTATTTTTATTAATATTTTCTAATTTTCAAAAATTAATTAATTAAATTATGAAATTGTGTTTTATGGTGATTATAGGAGTTTAAATGAATTATATAAATTTATTTGTAATTTTTTTGAATTTTTATATATTTATTTGGAATTTATTAAGTTTATGTAATTTTGAAAAATAGGGTTAATTATGTGTTTAATTGAAATAAATTGGTTAATTGAGTATATTTATTGATATTATGGAAATATATGTTGAGAAGATTAATTTTCAGCAATTATTTTATTTTTGGTGAATTTTTGGATTTATTTTAGTAAATTTATATATATAGGGGTATTTTGGTAATTTTACCCTAAATTGGCTAAAAATGTAATTAAATTGGTTTTAATAGTTATTTAGGGTATAAAAATGATTTCTACAAATTATTTAGTATTTTTAACTAATTAAAACTATTTTTTGTAAATTATTTTCAAATTATATATATAATATACGATTTTTCTAAATAAATGAGTTTTTACCGGTTTTTAACGTGTTTTAGGGTTAATTACGTAATTTAGATTTATAAAATGTATTTTTATTATACAAGGGAATTTTCGGTATTTTGTAATTATTCTGTGAATTGTGAACCTCGATCGGTGAATTGTAGTTTGGAGTCCGATCGAGGGATTGTGGTTGTGAATTTGGTGTTATTTTGAAGTGTGTTTTCTTTGCAAGACCGGCTCTACTCTTTGAATAGAGAGATTTCCGTTTTACAGGGGAGGTTCTGCTGGATTTTCGATAGAATTCTCGTAAAACATGATGTCCGGTCAAATCCCTATTCTAATTTTGTGTCCAAAATTCTAGATCGAGTTTTTAGATTTTTCGTTAAATTTATTCTGATTTCATGTTGTCATTTGTTTGTCTAGCTGCGCTGAGACCGAGGCCTAACGGATCAGGCCCGCCGAGTTTGTCTTGTGGAAAGCTAACATGTGAGTTATTATACTGTATAAATATACATTGCATATAGGATGCATGACTTAGGATTTTTATTTTCATTATATTTTTAAACATTAATTTAATTATAATATGATTTGGTATATTTTTGGTATATTTTTAGTATATCTTGATATATAAATGTTTGTATATTTTATATATACATTTAATATATGACTGATATATTTTTGATATATGTATGTTAGATATTTAAGTTTATGTTTGTTATAATTTAATATTTATACATGATTTAAATGTGCATCGAACCATAATTATTTTATTAAATGATTAGTATAATTTAGGTTTATTCTTAAATAATTGCATGCTATATTATAAACCTACACTTAAATTATTTTTAAGTTTATTTTTGGTATATTTTGATTTATTTCCAAATAAATACATGTTTTATTATTAAATTGAACCTAACACATTAGTGGTATATTTAGGGTTTATTTTTGATATATGCATGCTAGATAATTAGGTTTATTTTTAGTATATTTGTGAATATATGTTAAACCTAAACACATATTTAAATGAATATTTATATATAAATGTTTTACTAAATGATTTGTGTACTTAGGGTATATCTTTTGTATATTTAAGTATATTTTCAAGAAAATGCATGTTATATTGTTGTTATTCATTTAAATTGTTTTTTACCATATTAATGATTTATCTTTAGTTTATTTCATATTTTATTTGACACATATATATATATATACCCTAAATATACTGGGTGTATTTTAGGTATATTTTTTGTATATATATATGGTTGATTTTATTATTATGAATATCGTTCCACATTAATTATTTTCAGAATATATGATCTTTGTAAATGAAGGATATCAATAGAATGTGCTTCCTAGTGGGCAGCACTAAGACCGTATACGTACTGGTACGATAGATAAGGGTTGAGTGAGAGATAATTAATTTGATGGATTTGACTAAGATTAATGATATGTTAGATAGTGTGGTTGCGGGGCCAATCATACTAACAGTCAGACTGCTGGAGCTCGGTTGACTTAGTGTCTCAGGGCCAGTCTACTGTCCATAAGTGGATTGAATGATCTATTGGGTTCATTGAGATGTGAGGTGATAGATAGTGTGATTGCTGGAGCTCGGTTGACCAAGTGTCTCGAGGCCAATCACATTGACAGTCAGATTGCTGGAGCTCAGTTGACTTAGTGTCTTGGGGCCAGTCTAATGTCCAAATTGGAATAAGTGTTCTATTTGGAATCAAGTGAGCCTGTATGATTAGAGTGATGATGGGATTGTTTGAGGTTGCTATTATTAGGGTTCTATAGATCCTTCATGAATTAAAACAAACGTTTTCTACATTTAGTATATTTATAAAGGCAGAGTTTGACATTCGTGTGAAATGTGTGTATATACATATATATATAAGAATGCATGATTGTTATGGTTTAGTATGCATGTATATATAGTATAATAATTCACTTAGTAAGGTCTGACCCTGTAATATCCCGTGTTTCTGCATCGGGATATGCAGTGTTAATAATTTTTGTATATAATATTGACATTTTATGAGTTTTTTATTTAATTAAAGCTTATTTTAATTGTTTATATTATTTTAAGTGGTTTACGTAAAATTTTCCCGGGAATTTTATTTTTGGGAAAATTAATACGTAAATAATTTAATATTCATTATTTTAAACAATTTTACGAACTTGCATGAACTCATATATATTTTTAAAGTGCTAAATAGAGTGTATATATGTGTATATATTTAAATTAAAATAGGGTTTAATTAATTACCCTAATTTTTTTATTATTTATTATTAGTTTTAATATTATTTAATTATTTTTTTAGTGTATAAATTATTTAATATATTAAATTATGTGTGTGGTGTATATTTAATATGTGTGGGAATTTATATTATTATAATATTTGGTTTGGATATATATATATATATACATATATACTTATTCATTTAACAAAAAAATAAAGTTAACAAAAATTACCGTTTTGTCATTCTCCCTCTCCCCTGCATGCCGATCGATTTTCGCCATCACCACCAACTGCCATCTCATTTTTAGGCCATCGGTGTGCCGCCCTGAGCTCCGCCCTTCCTAGCCAGCAGCTCCACCGCCTTCTCTTCCTTCTCCGGCGTCGTTTGAAGCCTGTTTTGGCCGTAAGACCGAAACTTGAAGCCACCGTCGTTCATAGCGTTTTTGGCCACTGTTTTCAACACCTCTAGTCTCTATCTTCTCCTTGACCTCCAGTGAGTATGATTCCAAGCTTTGTTTCACTTAAAATGGTATAGATTTGCCTAGGTTTTGATTTCTCAATTTCGGCCTATTAGGGTTCTTGATTTTTTTGAGCTTCAATTTGATTGACTCATGAAAAATTCCTTCATAAATGTTTCTCCCCTTAGATTAATCTTCATGTGTGAATTTTTGTAGAATTTTTGGAATTTATTTTGATTTTTGGGTATTTTGAATATTTTATTATTATTTTCTAATTTTCGAAAATTAATTAATTAAATTATTAAATTGTGTTTTATGGTAAATATAGGTGTTTAAATGAATTACAGAAATTTATTTGGAATTTTTGTGAATTTTTATGTATTTTTTTTGAATTTATTTAGTTTATGTAATTTTGAGAAAATAGGGTTAATTATGTGTTTAATTGAAATTAATTAGTTAATTGAGTTTATTTATTGATATTATTGAAATATATGTTGATAAAATTAATTTTGTGCAATTATATTATTTTTGGTGAATTTTTGGATTAATTGTAGTATATTTATATATATAGGGGTATTTTGGTAATTTTATCCTAAATTGGCTAAAAATATAATTAAATCGGCTTTAATAGTTATTTAGGGTATAAAAATGATTTCTATAAATGATTTAATATTTTTAACTGATTAAAACTATTTTTCGTAAATTATTTTTAAATTATATATATAATATACGATTTTTCTAAATAAATGAGTTTTCATCGGTTTTTACTGTGTTTTAGGGTTAATTACGTAATTTCTACTTATTAAATGTATTTTTGGTATATAAGGGTATTTTCGATATTTTTGTAAATATTCTGTGAATTGTGGACCTCGATCGGTAATTTGTAGTTTGGAGTCCAACCGAGGGATTTTGGTTATGTTTTGTGTTTATTTTCGAAGTGCGTTTCTTTGTAAGGCCGGCTCTACTCTTTGAGTAGAGAGATATCCATTTTACAGGGGAGGTTCTGCCGGATTTTTAGTAGAATTCTCGTAAAACGTGATATCCGGTTGGATTTTGATTTAATTCTGTGTCTAATAATCTAGATCGAGTCTTTAGAACTTCTGTAGATGCATTCTGATATTCTGTGGTCATTTTCTTATTTAGTTGCACCGAGATCGAGGCCTAGTGGACTAGGCCCATCGGACCCATCTCGAGGAACGCACTAATTGTGAGTTACTATTATATATATATATATGCTTTAGGGTGCATGATTTAGAAATGTATGTTTTATTTTGATTAATTATGCATAAATAATTCAATTAGTATTTAAGTTTATTTTTTGTTTTGGTTTATCTTTAGTTTATTTTTGGTATATTTTAAATTATATGCATGTTTTGCTAATAAATTAGGTTTAAAATGTTTTTGAATATATTTCTAGTTTATTTCGTAAACTATCTGGATTTCTTTGATGTCTATATACTCGAAATATACCTGGTTTATTTTTGGTATATTTCTAGTATATATATGGTTTATGTTGCTATTTTATTCAATTCATGCATCATTTACTTTTATGAATGTATGTTTTATATTTCAATGAAGGATATCAATAGAACGTGCTACCTAGTAGGAAGCACTAGGACCGAGTACGTACTGGTACGCTTATAGCATTTAGGCTATATTACTAACCTGTTTGAGGATATTGATTGGATTTGATTTATTTGATGTGTGATATGATTTGAGAGTGTGATTGTCGGAGCTTGGTTGACCAAGTGTCTCGGGGCCAATCACACTGACAGTCAGACTGTTGGAGCTCGGTTGACTTAGTGTCTCGGGGCTAGTCTACTGTCCAAATGGAACAAGTGATTATGTTGTAATAAGTGAGTCTGTATGGCTAGAGTGTTGTCTAACACTGTTTGAGGTTGCGATTTTCTAGGGTTCTATTTGATCCTTCATAAACTGTGATTTTCAATAAAAATATATAAAATGATTTTATTACATTTGTGTGTATTTGCTTGTATACATACATATTATATATACTTTTGACTGTGTGCATTGGCATTTAGTATGCATGTATATATATTATAGTAATTCACTCAGTGAGGTCTGACTCCCCTCTGTTGACTATTTTTCAGGAGAGTCATCGTCTTCAGACCTCAGTAGCAGGCTTGTACGCCGAATTTCTTTCGGCCCGACTTTATTATGTAAACTGCTTATCTGAGTTTTATTTTTATAATCTAGACACTGCAGTAGTTATGGTCAACTGTGAGATTATTGTATTATACTTATATGAGATATGTACTTTAAATATTTGAACTGAAACTTGTATTAAATGATTTATTTATATATGAGATGAGGATTTGATTTAATTTCATTTGGTGGAAATGTTATTTTGATATTTATGATTTTATTTCGACTGCATAATATTTTACTTAATTGTGTTATTATTATTATTATTATTGCTCGAGTTTATTTTATTTTAGGCTTGCTACGGGTTCCGGATTCGAAAGAATTCCCGTTCCCTAGCACCGGTCATGGCCCCTATTTTGGGTCGTGACAGACCCCCCTCAATTATTTTTTTAGGAGATCCCATATCGTCAGACCTTAGTTGTAGAGTTTCTCGCCGGTGTTCTTCAGTCCCGGCTATTTTATGCAAATGTATATTATGAACTTTGATTTATATTCTAAAAACTGTAGTAGTTGTGTTATTGTATTTGAGGAGCATTATTTTGTTTGGATATTAAATACTCTGAGAAATTTTATTTGAACACTGTACGAATATGTATACATTTATGAAAGGATTTGGAGAATTTATTTTATATATTGATTCAAAATTTTTTTAATTATATCATACTTTTTATTTATTTATTGTATGATTTTATTTTCTTAGGCTTGCTACGAGTTCCGGATTCGAAAGAATTTTCGTTCCCTAGCGCCGGTCATGACTCCTAGTTTGGGTTGTGATAATGCACGCTAGATAATTAGGTTATTTTTGGTATATTTTTGGACATGTATTAAACCTGAATGCATGTTTTAGTACACATACATGTTTTAAATGAATAATTATGCATAATCATTTTATTAAATGATTTGTGTACTTAGGGTATATCTTTAGTATATTTTTAAGTAAATGCATGTTATATTATTGAAACACACTTAAATTGTTTTAAATTATATTAATGGTTTATCTTTAGTACATTTCATGGTTTATTTGACATATATATATACCCGAAATATACTTGGTTTATTTTAGGTATATTTTTGGTATATATATGGTTTATTTTACTATTATGAATGTTATTTTACATTATTTATTTTCCATATGAATGATTTATTATAAATGAAGGTTATCAATACAATGTGCTTCCTAGTGGGCAACACTAGGACCGTGTACATACCGGTGTGATAGATTTAGGTATGAGTGAGGAATTAATTATGGTGATTATGATTTGATTGAGTTGTGATGTGATTAAGAGTGTGATTGCTGGAGCTCGGTTGATCAAGTGTCTCGGGGCCAATCACATTAACAGTCAGACTGCTGAAGCTCAGTTGACTTAGTGTCTCGGGGCCAATCTACTGTCCAAAATGGAATAAGTGATCTATTTGGATTTAAGTGAGCCTATATGGCTAGAGTGATGATATGGTTGATTGAGGTTGCGGTTAATAGGGTTTTATTTGATCATTCATATATAAAATAAATGTTTTTTGCATTTATTATATTTATTAAAACAGAGTTGACATTTGTATGAAATGTGTGTATATGCATACATATATATAATAATGCTTGACTGGATATGGTTTATATGCATGTATATATAGTTTAATAATTCACTCAATGAGGTCTGAACCCCTTTCAATTTTTTTTTCAGGAGATCTTATATCGTCAGACCTTAGTAATAGAGTTCTTCACTGACGTTCTTCCACCTTGGCTGTTTTATGAAAATGTATAATTTGAACTTTGAATTGTATTCTAGAAAATGCAGTAGTAGTGTTAATGTATCAGAAGAGTATTATTTTTATTTTGATATTAAATACTCAAAGAGTTGTATTTGAACATTATATGAATATATTTATTTATGAAAGACTTTGGAGTATTTATTTTGTATATTGATTCAAAAAATTTTAATTTTATCGTACTTTTTATTTATTTATTGTATGATTTTATTTTCTAAGGCTTGCTATGAGTTTCGAATCCGAAAAAATTTTCGTTCCTTAGTGTCGGTCATGACTCCTAATTTGGATCGTGACATTCCTCCTCGACGTCGTCCGACCGTCAGAAGCTCACCGGATCACTTGGAGTTGCAGCGGCAGCAGGGTGAGCTTCTCACCATCTTTCCCTCCTCCAGCCACCTCAGCTTGCGCCGTCGGTCTATTTCAACTCCCTGAGCTCCGGCCAAGTCGAATCCAAGCTCCTTTCAAGCTCCAGCTTGTTCATTTGTAAGTTTTTCTTGGTTTTTAAATTATGGCTATTAGAGTTTCTAATTTTTTTGAAGTTAAATTTAGTTGATTTGTGAAATCTTACTTCACAAAAATTGATCCTAGTAGCTTAATCTCCTTAGATATATATTTTTTTAAAATTTTTATAATTTATTTGAATTTTGGTTAATTTTTTTTATTTTATTATTAATTATTGAATTTTTGTTAATTAATTATTTTAATTATGGATTTGGTTAAATTAATGTTATTATATGTTGATATTAATTGTAGTGTTGAGAAAATAATTTTTGAGAATATTATATAATTTTTAATAATATTTTTGTATTATGTATATATTGGAATTTTGGGTTAAAGTTATATTTTTGTTGAAAATATTGTTTAATTATATGTTTTAGAGAATTTTGGTATAATATATGGTGATAAAATAATTTTTGTGATTCTATATAATTTTTGAGGAAATTATTTGTATTATGTGATTTTTTATTATATAGGTTAATTATGAGTTTTTGTTGAAATTATGGTTAAATTATATGTTTTCAATGATTTTGAACTAATAATTGGTATTAAAATGATTTTTACAAATTATTTACTATTTTCAACTAATTAATACTAATTTTTGAAAATATAGGTCAATTATGAATTTTTGTTAAAAATATAGTCAAATATTATATTTTAAATGATTTTATGATTATATAGAGTATTAAAATGACTTTTATAAATTATTTGTAATTTTTAACGAATTAATATTAATTTTTGAAAATTATATTCAAATATATATTATTTACTATTTTGGTGATAAAAATGGGTTTAAAATTAATTTTTATTATATAATTAAACTATTTACGTAGTTAATTGTGAATTTAACCATTTTAGTTAATTATTTGAAAAATTGGTTTTTTTATTAATATTGTATAGTATTTGAGATTTTATTAGTTAATTTGTGATAATTTTGAAATATTATGTAAATAATAAATTTATTTATTATTTTGAGCTTAAATGGGTATTTTATTATTTTTATGATGTTAAATTGTGATTTTTATAATTATTTGCAATTTATGTTAATTTAATTGTAAAATGGAAATTTTATTCCATTTATGAATTTTATTACCAAATATTATTTAAAAACTAGAATTTTATGTTTTAGTCGGAAAATAAAGGTTTTTAATATTTTTATGGATTTTTGATGATTTTTATTATTTTATTATTTAATGTTGTTGGTTTGTGATTTGTGAATCTTGGTTGGGAATTTGTAGAGTTTGGGGTCTCAACCCAAGGTGTTGTTCCTTATGATTTTAGAAGTATGTTTTTTGTGCAGGATCGGCCTTACTTTTATAGGGAGATGTTCGTTTTACAAAGAAAACTCTGTAAAATTTTTGGTAGATTTCTCATAAAACGTGACAATCGGTCTGAGTCTAGTTTTGAAATTTTGATTGAGTCTTTCTATAGTAATCCTAGAAGTCTAAAGTTAGAAGTTTGTTCTGATATTATATTATTATTTATTTTCTAGCTGCACCGAGGCCTATCGGACCAGGCCCGCTGAGTCTGTCTCGTGGAGCGCAAATCAGTGAGTTATTATACTATATATGCATTGCATTTAGAATGCATGAATAAGGATTTTACATTTTATTTTATGTCTAAATGTGATTTATGTATTAATTGATTTAGTATATTTTTAGTTTATTTTTAGTATATCTTTGGTATATTTAGAGTTTATTTTGATATATGCATGTTATTTAATTAGGTATATTTTTAGTATATTTTTGATATATTTCAAAATAAATGCATGGTATATTTTTGATATATATACTTAGAATGTTTTAATATATTATTGGTTTTTAATTGGTATATTTTTTATGGTTGATTTCGAATTTATTTAGCATATAGTTACTTGAAATATACTTAGTTTATTTTAGGTATATTTATGATATATATATGGTTTATTTCGTTATTATGAATGTTGTTATGCATTATTTATTTTCCATACGTATGTTTAATTTTAATTGAAGGATATCAATAGAACGTGCTACCTAGTGGGTTGCACTATGATCAAGTATATACCGGTGCGATAGATTGTAGGGTTGAATTACTAACTTATTTGAGCTGACATTTGATTGATTATTTATTGAAAATGATGTGGTTGAGAAGTGTGGTTGCTAGAGTTCGGTTGACTTAGTGTCTCGGGGCCAATCACATTGACAGTGAGACTGGTGGAGCTCGGTTGACTTAGTGTATTAAGGCCAGTCTACTGTCCATAATGGAATAAGTGAATTAATTTGGAATTAAGTGAGCCTGTATGGCTAAAGAGTTATTATTGATTGAGGTTGCAATTTAATAGGGTTCTATTTGATCCTTCAAGTATTAAAATAAACATTTTCTGCATTTATTATATATGTAAAAGCAAAGTTTGACATTTGTGTGAAATGCATGTATATGTATATATATATATATACAAACGTTTACCTGTATATAGTTTAGATTGCATGTATATATATTATAATAATTCACTAAGTGAGGTCTGACCCCCCTCAATTATTTTTTTTAGGAGATCTTATATTGTTAGACCCTAATAGTAGAGCTTTTCGTCAGTATTCTTCCGCCCCGGTTAGATTATGTAAAATTTATATTTAAACTCTGATTTGTATTTTAGAAACTGCTATAGTAGTGTTATTATATCAGTAAAATATTTTTTTATTCTTGATACTTTGTATCCAGTATATTGTATGAACATCTTTTATTTATGAATGGATATTGAGTTTTTATATTTATATATATAATTTGAAAAATTCATACTTTTTATTTATTTACTGCATCTGCTTTTATTTGTAAGGCTTGCTACGGGTTTTAGATTTGAAAGAATTCTCATTCATTAGCGCCGATCATGACTCTCAGTTTGGGTCGTGACAATTGCTGCTGTAATAACCCATATTTTAAATTATTTTAATAAACATCGAGATATGCAGTGTTAATAAATTTAATAAGTTATATTTATTTATTTTATTATTTTGTGATTTATAATTATTATTTTATGTTAATTTTATTTTCTATGTAAATATTTTATTTTAGAAACTTATTATTTTAAACAATTAATTTACATTATTGATGTTTATTATTTTGGATAGCATTAGTTTAATATTATTATTATTATTTCTATTATTGTTTTTATTAAATTACATTATTTTTATTATTATTACCATTTATTGTTAATTTTATATTATATGTTTATTATTGTATATGTGTGTGTTTCTATATATATATATATATATATATATATATATATATATATATATATATGTAATATCCCGTGTTTTAACATGTTTTTATACTGTATCGGGATATGCAGTATTAATAATTTTGAATATGTATGTATACGATATTTTTACGAGTTAATATGTATTTAATACCTATTTAATTACTGTGTTTTATATACAATGTTTTACGTAAAATTTTCCCGGGACTTTCATTTTCGGGAAAATTTCCACGTAAACAATGTATTATTAATTATATTAAATTTATTTACGGGTTTGCATGAACTCATACATATTTTTAAATTATTAAATAAAGTCGGTGTGTATATTTATTTAATTAGGGTTTATTAATTCCCTAATATTTTATTAAGTATTTAATTGTTTTAATTGTTATTTAATTAATTTATTGGATATAAATTATTAAAATATTAATATTTTAATGTGTGTGGTGTATATTTGATGTGTGTAATTTAATATTATTTTAATATATAGTATAAAGTATAATATATACATATATTTGTCAAAATTACAAAAGTTTGCAAAATTACCATTTTGCCCCCGACAGTTTTTCTTCTTCTTCTTCTTCTCCGATCGTTCCCTCACCATTTCCGGTCACTTCCGTGCCTTTCCTTCACCGTGGGTGTGCCGTCCGTGTGCCACCATCTTCCCCGACCAGTTTCGCCCGCTGTGGAGGCCGTTTCCCGGCATCGGGAGAGTGATTTGGCCGGAGAAGCCGAAAATTCAACTCACCGTCGATCACCAGTCGATTCCGGCCACCGTTTTCGACACCGCCGGTCCTCTTCTTCTCCTGGAGCTCCGGTGAGTGTTATTCTAGCTTTGGTTTGAGCTAAAATGGTCTAGAATTGCTTAGTTTTCGATTTGTAAATTTCGGCCTATTAGGATTTTCGATTTTTTTGAGATTTGAATTGGATGATTCATGGAAAATTCCTTCACAAATGTTGTTCCTAGTAGCTTAATCTACATGTATGAATTTTTGTAGAATTTTTGGAGATTTTTTGGATTTTTGGGTATTTTTGAATATTTTAATATTATTTTCTAATTTTCGGAAATTAATTATTTAAATTATGAAATTGGAGTTTATGGTTAAATTAGGTGTTGAAATGAATTATAGGAATTTATTTGGAATTTTATGAATTCTAAGTATTTATTTTTAATTATTGAAGTTTATGGAATTTTGGAAAATTAGGTTAATTGTGTTTTAAATTGAATTTAATTGGTTAATTGAGTTTAAATATTGATATTATTGATAAATATGTTGAGAAAATTAATTTTGAATAATTGTATGATTTTTGGTGATTTTTGAAGTAATTTATGTATATTTATAAATATAAGGGTATTTTGGTAATTTACCCTAAATTGTCTAAAAATGTAATTTAATTGGTTTAATATTTATTTAAGGTATAAAAATGATTTCTACAAATTAGTTAGTATTTTTAACTAATTAAAACTAATTTTCGGGAATTATTTTCAATGTATATATATAATATACGGTTTATTCTAATGTCGGTTATTTATTGCTTGTTTAGTTGCGCCGAGACCGAGGGCTAGTGGACCCAGGCCCGTCGGACCTGTCTCGTGGAGCGCATTAGGTGAGTTACTATATTATATATATATGCTTAGGATGCATGATTTAGAAAAATGCATGTTTTATTTTGACTAAATATGCATACATAATGTGATTTATATTCAAGTATATTTTTGGTATATAATAAATTATATACATGTTTTGTTAATAAAATATATTTAAAATATTTATAAATATATTTTTAGTTTAATTCATGATTTGATTGGATTTATTTGTCATATATATACTCAAAATATACCTGGTTTATGTTCGGTATATTTTCGGTATATATATGGTTTTTATTGTTGTTTCATTTACATTCATGCATCATTTATTGTGAATGAATGTTTTATATTATTAATGATGAAGGATATCAATAGAACGTGCTACCTAGTGGGCAGCACTAGGACCGAGTACGTACCGGTACGCCTATAGCTTTAGGCTATGTTACTAACTTATTTGTGGATATTGATTTGATGATTATTGATATGTGAGATGTGGTTTGGGTGTGATTGCTGGAGCTCCGGTTGACCAAGTGTCTCGGGGCCAATTCACACTGGCAGTCAGACTGCTGGAGCTCGGTTGACTTAGTGTCTCGGACCAGTTCTACTGTCCAAATGGATTAAGTGGATATATTAGGAATAAGTGAGCCTGTATGGCCAGAGTGTTGTTTAATACTATTTCCGAGGTTGCGATATTCTAGGGTTCTATGTAATCCTTCATAAAAGATGATTTTCAGATAAATACATAAAAATGATTTTATTGCATCTGTGTGTAATTGCCTGTATATATACATATTATATATACTGTTGACTGTCTGCATTATCACTTAGGTGTATGTATATATATTATAGTAATTCACTCAGTGAGGTCTGACTCCCCTCCGTTGACTATTTTTCAGGAGAGTCAACTTCCTCAGACCTCAGTAGCTGTCGATACGTCGGATTTCTTCCGCCCCGGCTTCTTTATGTAAATTGTCTACTTGAGTTTTATTTATTCTATCTAGACACTGCAGTAGTTGTGAATTAAAGTATTGGATTTCATGTATTTTTATTTTAAGAGATGTATTATATTGAAACTGGATTTGTATTAAAGATTATATATACGTGATGAGATGAGTTTTGAATTAAATCCAGTTGATATGAAAATGATATTATGATATTATGATTTTTTATTTTTCGCTGCATATTATATTTTTATTGTTATTGTGGCATGCTTTATTTTATTTTTAGGCTTGCTACGGGTTCCGGATTCGAAAGAATTCCCGTTCCCTAGCGCCGGTCATGGCCCCTGTTTTTGGGTCGTGACAAAGTTGGTATCAGAGCGAAGTTCGTTTCAGAGTGGAGTTCTGTGTCAGGGCTTAGTTATGTGAGTTGTGGCCCTAGTTTTAAAGTTGTGTTTTCTGTTGGACTACTGCAGTGTATTAGGTTGAGTATGTCTTGATAAGTATTCCTTGCTGTAGTTTTCAGCGTTATTCCTCCATTGTCTGTTTTGTCTGAATCTTCCGTTTGTCTTTCAGAATGAGGAGGCGAGCGCGTGTCGCTCCACCAGTCGTTGAGGCCGAGGATGATGAGTCTTTTCAGGATGAGGTTTTACCTCCTGAGCAGCCAGTTAGACGTAGAGGTCGTGGCAGAGGTAGACCTCGAGGAGCGGCAGGTCGCCGTAGGCAGAGAGAGTTACAGGACGAGGAGCCTGTTGAGCCTGAATTTTGATGTTCCTGTTCCTCCTGTTGTTCAGCCTGCCTATCAGCAGGGTATGTCTGACCCTGAGGCAGCTTTGTTTCTATGCCAGAGTGACAGGATTGCTTTTGATGGTACTTCTGATCCTTTAGATTTTCTGCATGCGATTGAGACTAGGACTCGGACTGCTCATACCGAGTAACAGCGGATCATGATTGTTGAGTTGTCTGTTGAGGGACCAGCTCTAGATTGGTTCATTCAGATGATCCAGCCCTATATGATGACGATGACATGGGCTCAGTTTCGAGAGCGATTCATGAGGAGATTTTGTCCAGAGCCTCTTCGTTTGAGCTATCGTCTCCGTCTGACTAGTATTTCTCGTGGAGATCGATCTGTAGAGGAGTATACCCGAGAGTTTCTTCGTCTGGGGTAGATATGCTGAGGATCTGATACGAGATCAGTATTTCGCTGTTACTACGTATGTTACTGGTTTGGGTTCAGCTTTTGCTGGTATGCCTACAGCAGGTCTTACTCTGGAGTCTGTGATTGAGCTAGCTAAGGAGATTGAGCTGAGATTAGTTAGGCAGGGAGCGATGCCTGATTATTACCAGTTAGGAGTTCAGTCGAGTGGATTGCAGGCTACTCCGTATTCGAGTTTTCATGTTGGTTCGAGTAGTCAGCAGCGAGGTCGACTCAGCAGAGTCAGAGACAGCAGCAGCGAGTGCATCGGAGCAGTAGACATGGCCGTGGAGGTTAGCGTAGATCGTTCAGATTTGGGGTCAGGTGCTTCGAGCAGCAGCAGTGGTCGTAGTTCTAGATCAGCGGCCAGTGTTTGTCAGACTTGTGTAGAGTCCATTCAGGGGACCGTGTTATCTGACACCACTGACAATGTTTCAGATGCGGGCAGACAGGACATTTTGCCAGATCGTGTCCTTATTCCGGATATCAGCAGCAGTAGATTCCGCGATTCCCACAGCAGTCGATTGCTAGTGCAGCGCCCGTCGCCATTTCAGTTGCCACCAGCCCAGCATCAGAGTTCTACTCAGTTTTGTTCCACAGCAGAGTCGTGGTAGAGGTACTAGAGGAGGTGCTAGAGGTGTTGGCCAGGCTTCTACCAGTCAGCAGGGAGGTCGAGGTCAGGCCAGAGTCTTCCATCTGACTCAGCAGGATGCTCAGGCATCTAATGCAGTCGTGGCAGGTATTCTTTCTGTTTGTTACCTGGATGCTTTGGTTTTGTTTGATCCGGGTGCCACGCATTCGTTTGTTTCTCCTATTTTTGCTTCTAAATCTTGTTGGCAAGCTTCGAGGATGGCTTTTCCTTTGTCTGTTGCCACTCCTCTGAGCGATTCCTTAGACACCGATATTGTTCTTTCTGGTTGTCCAGTTCTCGTGGGAGATAGAGAATTACCCGCCTGATTGTTTTTGTTGGATGTGATGGAGTTTGACGTTATTTTGGGAATGGATTGGTTATCTCAGCACTTTGCCGTGGTAGACTGCAGGAATAAGGAGGTGATTTTCAGAATTCCTGGTGAAGTAGAATTTAAGTTTGTGGGTGATAGGAGTTCAGCACCTCAGAATCTTATTTCCCGCTATTTCAGCTAGGAAGTTGTTGAAGAAGGGATACCAGGGATATTTGGCATTGGTTAGGGATACGTCAGTGGAGAAGTTGTCACTCACAGATGTTCCTGTTGCTTGTGAGTTTCCCTGATGTTTTTCCCGAGGAGTTGCCAGGTTTACCACCTCACAGAGAGATTGAGTTCTGTATAGATGTGGTTCCAGGTACTACTCCTATATCTATGCCACCCTATCGTATGGCTCCTGCAGAGTTGAGAGAGTTAAAGGAGCAATTGCAAGAGTTGTTGGAGAAAGGTTTTATCAGACCTAGTGTTTCTCCTTGGGGTGCACCAGTCTTGTTTTGTGAAGAAGAAGGATGGTACCCTGAGACTGTGCATTGACTACAGTGTCACGACCCAAAACAGGGGCCATGACCGGCCGCTAGGGAACGGAATTCTTTCGAATCCGGAACCCGTA